>CM075807.1:40154959-40297459 GCA_037975025.1 Excoecaria agallocha | reverse complement strand
TTTGATAAGTGGTCTGACTCATTTTGTAGACAAGTGTTAGTAGTGTAAGCCTATATTGCCATGTCAAGGGTTATGTTTATGTATATATATAGACCTGTACATAACTCTCAGAAGATTACAAGTATTGAGTGCTTACCCTTTTGTGGTATGTGAGTTATCAAGTTTATAGAGCAGTGATATATGTGCAAGCATTATTGAAACATGTTTATTGATCTATGGATAAAAGGGGCTACATTACTCGAATATTACACTCATGTTGTCATATAAGCATCACACGTGTTGTTCTTGATGAAATGAATTAATTGTCTTAAATGCTATATTTTATTATCATTTCTCAGTGTTATACAAATACTATAATATGGTTTACTAAATATTGGCGCAACTATAAGACCACATGATGTGCATTCTTATTTATTATGGCTCTAAGCCAATATTACTCCTTGAAAGAATAATGGTGAGCACCTAAAATGTTCATGGATATTGTTTAGCCTACAGGTCTTAGTTCAGTCGTGGATTAGATAGGCATGCCTAGAGGGATATAGTTGCAACTGCCATGGTTGACCCCAGTTGGGTCTTATTCCTTAATGGAACCATTATCTGGCCTTTTGGGTCTATTATTTGTGCCTTGCTGGAATCTTTGCTTGGCCCTTTTGGGTCCATTGTTTGATATCTTCGGATATCCATTGTTTGATACCTTCGGGTATCCATTGCTCCCGTTATCCACTCTTTGAACTAGTACTTAGACAGGCTACTTTCAGTATTATATAATTGTAAAGTGCACCAAAAGTTATCAAGTTAGACGTTGAGTTTCATGTTCTTCGAAATTTATAAAATGTATGCATATGATATTGTGCCCTTTTATTGACTTTATCGGATAATTATGTTGCTTAATACTTATTCTCTGTAATCATATGTAAGTGTTGTACTTGTTATATATATATATATATGTTTACTTATAGATGTTCATACTATGGCTTTGATATGAATTGATGTAAAGGACAGAAAATGATGTTGTATGACGTTAGTCGCCATGTTAAGACCACATTAAGCAATGCATGATTATGAACAAGGATGTAAAATTGGGAATGTGTTCTATACTTAAAATTGTGTGATATATTTGTAAGAATTATGCCTGCTAATATCTTCTGTGGTCATTATCATTGTTGGACTACTAGCAAGGTTATTTAGTTCATGGATGCCGATGTTATTTGACGTATTCACTCTCTCTCATGTTGTGATAGAATATTGAATGCACATTTCATGTATTTCATGAGTTTAACTGTATTAAAGTAAATTTTATGCTATTGACAATCATGATATTTAGATTCCTAATAAGTGGAATAGGAAGGATATGAGCTACTGGATAAGATGTAACGAGGTTTGATCATAAAGGAAATTGTACAGTTTATAAGCACTAACGAGTTTACCTAAAGTTCTAGATTATTGCAAGCATGATATTTATTGCTAACGTTGTAGACTTTTACGTTTTCATTCATTGTGAGGGATTTCCTTGATTTGATGATTTTGTGTGGCAGGTTAAGCTTCAGCTCTAGATTGTTAGTTTTCCTTGGATTGATAGGCAATGAAAGGAGGCTCTAGAAAGGGTTTTACAGTTAGATCCATAGAAAGGCATATTTGTTATGTATTATTATTATGAAGTTGTTTATTGGTTTTAGTTATGGCCTGTATTATTTTTATGTTACTGTTTAATCTGTGTGAGGCTTATGTCTTTGGATTAAGATGTTGCATGTGTTGACATGGAATTGTGATGAGAATTGGTAATTAGAAGTGCTATGCTTGTGGATGCAGTGTTGGAGGTGGAGAAATTTATTAGGAGTGTGAATTTGATCAATTGCAGGTTTAGGTAGCATGATTTTTAAGATGTTATGCTGCCAAAATTTTTTATCAAATAAATAGTGAAGTTAGCAAAGCTTAGCATGACTATATCATAAATTATGGTTTTGCTTATCCTATGGATTAGGGTGTTACATTACCATTTTGGTGAGAGCATCAATCTTGGCATTCAAAAAATTGATAGTGTCAAGTTCCAAAATACCTTTTGCCTTAGCCATCAATGGTTCATCTCTCATGTATCCTTGGGATGCTAGTTCTTCTAACAAAACTACAGCCTCTCTTGCTATTTTCTCCAACCATTTTTCAATTGGGGCCGCATTGATAATATTTTTATTGTCATCTATCAATCCATTGTAAAAAAATCTATGGAATCATCCATTCAGGCAATCCATGGTGTAGGCATTGCCTTTGGAGTTCCTTAAACCTCTCCAAAGCAACATAAATAGTTTTAGTTGCATATTGCTTGAAAGTAGTGATCTCATTTTGAAACTTTGTTTTCTTGTGTGGGGAAAAGTACTTATGTAAGGATGCATGCTTCAATTGATCCCAAGTAGTGATTGATTCACTTGGCAAACTTGCAAGCCACAGTTGTGTTTTTTTCTTTAACCAAAAAAGGAAAAAATCTAAGCCTAATTGCATCATCAGTTACTCCATTGATTTTGAATGTGGCACAAACATTAAGGAAAGCCAAAATTTAGGCATAAGGGTCCTCCCTTGGCAATCCTCCAAACTAAATATTATGCACCATTTGGATAATGCTTGGATTAATTTCAAAATTGTTATTTGCTATAGATGGTGCCATTATTCCTTAAAAACCACTTGTAATATCCAACATGGCAAAATCTCCCAACGTTTTTCTTTCTAGTTCAGCCATCCTTCCCAACAGTTGTTCCTCTTATCTTAAACTTTATTCCTCTACTTGTCCATCTTTTTGTTCCCTGCACAAAGAACGTAGGGTTCTTTTAATTTCTAAATCAAGTTGTAAAATATCTCTTAAATTTCTACGATGATGCATACACTCAAAACTTAAAACAAATATCATACAATTACTATTTATATAAAGAAAACTACAATAAAATCCTAAAATAACTTTTTACTATTCTAAATTAATAAAAATTATGAACAAGAATTCCCCCGCAATGGCATCAAAATTTGTTACGGGTCAAATTGTATACCCTAGTCTCTAAAGCCTAGTATAGAGAAAGAAAAGTGTCGAACACAGGGAATCTTAGAGTAATTTTGTATTAACCGAATATCTATTTAGATGGATAGGCAAAAGTTAAAGTGAAATTGATTATCTTTATTTATCTTAATATTATGAAATTACATTTTAACTAAATTGTTAAATAAGATTAGATGTGAATTACATGTATTAGAATTACAACAGAAATAAATTAAGAGCTATAGACATTAATAAACAAATTCATACATGAGTTGATTGGAGAATTTGACCAAACATCTTTGAAAGCAACTCTCATTATCAATTAAAGGTGCTCTTATTTAGAGTTTATAAGCATTCTCATGTCATTATAAAGATAAATAAAAACCATTACATTCTATGTCAATTCTTCAGCCCCCTCAAAGTGAAATGGTATTCTTTTGCTATTCTAAGTTATCTATTGTGAAATGGTAATTATAATAAGATAAATTATTGCTATGTACTGTTTATAGAAATGAAAATTGTTTTGCTGATAATTGCATGAACTAGATTTATTTATATCTTCAAAGGCCATGATGAGTGTATAAAAGCAATTATGAATCTCTGAGCAAAACTTAGGCAAGATATTTGACACAAAATTTATAATGGATAATCAGTCAATTGAAAAGAAAAATGGCAAACTAGAACATTACGGTGTTTATAGCTTTAAATGGCATGTTTTGATTATATCCTTGAAATATTATGTGTATATATGAGAAATATACAATTAGTAAGCTTGAATGATTGGAAAATTAAATTGTGACAATGTTAACATAATGCAATTAGTGGATATAACATCGTAACAATAATGTGAAGTATTATTAAATATCAAGTTCGTATAAAATCAAATTGTGGCATAAAGTGAGTAATACATTGTGATCAAGATAATTAAGAGGTAAAAATATAATAAATTTTGATGCCCTTAGTGTTAGTGGAAAATCCAGTTTTTTGGATAGTATGGCTAACCATAGGAATTTATTCCGCGGGATATCATGAGTTTATATGATAGTTGTAATAAAAAATGATTGTGATATATGAGATTGGATAGCCGACTTATTATATGTATCAGTACTGGGATTTTGGTGTCGCACCTAGTTGTGGGATCCCTCCAGTACATCGTATTTACATCCCATTTATCTAGTTCGTGGTTGTCCACGACTAGGGGCAAAAATGGTAAATTTTATATAGAAATCGGAACAAAAGAGTAATTATAACCATTTAGATACCATAAATATGATTATCTACTTTTAAATGTTAAAAGATGATAGGTATAATATAAGTGTTATGATAAATTATGTAATGCCTTATACCATGTAATGTAACAAATATTTGAATATTGTATACATAATCACAGGTAAATAATTAAGGCTTTTATGTCAAGTATTGATATATTAGTATGATTTGACACCTAAATTGATTGCTTACCCAAGTATTCGATGATATGAGAAATAAATATATAAATATATATGTGTATGTGCAAGTTAAAGAAACTAGGTTGTCTACTCCTCATAATCTGATATAAACAAACTAGGAAGTGTTATCTAAGACGGTAATATGTGCACACTGCAAACCAAAAATATGGAAGTTTATGTGTTATGATGATTACATTTAAAATGAGTGTTTGTTGAAATATGATATATATATATATATATATATTTTTTTTTTTTTGATACCAATCATAGTAGAACGTATGACAAAATAACCCATAGATTGAGATGAGAATATTTAAATATTGTTATGAAATTATACCTTATTGATTATAAATCTAATAAGATTAAGTGCAGTATAATAAATGATATGTGGACAATGAAGAGTAGAATTGAATTGAGATATTATGGATGATAACATGTATTTATTTATATATATATATATGCATTTTGTAAGTGAAATCCTATCTTTTTCTAATTGATTGATGTTTTTATACGCTCTATAAGCTGGAATTGGTAACCTTTATATGTCTTGTGAATTGGCATATGCATGCATGAGATTTATAACTGTATTGTCATATTATATCATTTGAGAAGTAATTTTGGTAGCCACCACTAAGCATATAGCTTAACGAGTTGTTTTCTCCGCTCGTAGATATGTTCGATATTCAGTCTCATCAAAGTGAAAGATGAAAACCTTCATAGATTGCTGTAGCTAGAATTATGGACGATCAAGAACTCAGAGCAATTTATTGTGTTATTTATTTATTTGAAAATTTTGTCATGTACACAGGTGTTAAGATAGTATAATTTAAGTGTAATTTCATAAGTGAATAGTTGAGATTCAATATTGTAATATCATGGCATCTTGTATAAACATTATTAAGAACAAAATAATTGGATATTGAAATAGTGATATAGTGACTGGTAGATTAGCGTAATTATTTATTGAGGAGGATGGGAATATTTTATGTAGGAGTTTGATTGAGGCGATGAAAATCAATGATTGATTTTAGAAGTGTTATTTTTGTATTTTGTTTTCAAGAGGCTGTGATTATTTAGGGGAGGTTCTGCCGAAATTTTTAGGAAATTTTAGAGTAAAGAATTTAGAAGTTGATAATTTAAGCATAAATTATATTGATTTAGTAATATTCAGAGCAAAGATCGGATTGCGACATTCATATCCGGTTTTTTTACCAGATCGGGTACAGGGTGTTACATGAAAGTTGTTAGATTTACAGTATATGGGTTATAGATCCAAAAATAGAGAGGAAAATGAATGGATATTGAATTAGTTTGCTCTAAAATGGGAAACTAGTTCATATCTAGGTCTTAGGACCCATGCTTATATTGGCTATCTGATTGGCTCCGAAATTGGAAATTAGGTAGTTAGAGTAATTGGCTCCAAAAAGGGAAACTAGGGGTTTTGTTAGGTTGTCCACATCTGAGATTTATTAATGTTTTTGTTAAAATGAATTTTCCATTGGGTAGGGGAGGATTTGATTCCCAAGCAACATTTTTAGTCGTTGTAAATACATTTCATACTCTATTTTTATTGTCCTTATTTAATTATTATTTGTGTTTAATTTATCTTTTCTGTTAATTGTTAAAAATACTACTAGATACAACATACATACACAACAATTGGGCAATTCTTTATACACATAACTCCAATCAATCAAGTTTTTATGCATTCACTTAGTTCCCTAAGGTTCGATATTTGTGGGTCTTAAAATTATCCCACTATATTACTTGTCGATTTAGTACACTTTCTAAGATTACAATAAGTTTTTATTATAGGCCGAAGAAACATTGGCATGTTTAATTATATATTTGATAAATTGTTTTACGTGTTTTTTTTTTACTTATTTTCTTTTCTTATTCTTTTCAGATGATTTTGGTGCATGAACAGATTTCACTTAAATCATCAGTACCATTTTACCTTGAAATCGTGAGGACTTTACACCGAAGAAAGAGATAAAATCAACCCGAAGATATGAATATTCCACCAAATCTAAATGTTCCTCTTGAGGATGAAGAAGGAGAAGGGCAACTGGTCGGTGGTTGGCAAGTGTACCAAATCGACAAGTAATAAAGTGGGCTATTTTTAAGACCTGCAAGTATCAAACCCTAGCGAATAAGATTTACACAAGGAAAAATGATTGATTAGAGTTATACGCTTAAAGAATTACCCAATTGTTTTTGGTTATGTTGTGATTAGCACTATTGACAATTAACATATGGTAAATTAAACACTAAGTATAAAAGAATTAAGATGATATAAGCAAAAATTGTGGAATGTGTAAATTTAACAACAACTAAAAACATTGTTCAGGAACCTAAGCCTCTTTATTCCAATGCAAGGTTCATTTTAACATAACATTAAGATATTTAGATGTGGACAACCCATCTATACCCTTAGTATCCCATTTCGGAGCCCACTACACCAACCACCCGATATCCCATTTCGAAGCCTATCCAGTAGTCAGCATAAGTATGGGTCCTAAGACCTAGGTATGAACTAATATCCCATTATGGAGCTTACTAATCCAATACCTATTCATTTTCCTATCTTTTTTTATTTTTACAACACATAAACCCTAGATCTAACAACTTTCATTTCGAAAATGCCATCAGAACTACAACATATGTGAAGAAAAAAAGAACATGTATTATATAACTATTAAACAAGCATCCATCCATCAACTTGAGTAAGATTAATAGCATAAACACTTGTATAACAACCATAACAAGATAAGCACAAGAGAAAATAAACATCTAAAACATATATTTAAGAAAAGAATTTAATATCTTTACATGGTTAGGGGATTCAAAGATCTCTAAAGAACTACTCAATACTCATCATGAAAATAACAAGGAAAAGATAAGAAAAAATTATAAAACCCATTTGGAAATGTAGATCTGAAATTGTAATAGCTTCTTATTTTCTTCTCCAAGCTTGGTCTTGATTGAAAACTGTAACTTTAATTTATAAACTAAAACTATGACTATGTAATTTTGTATTTTGGTATAAATTGTTTTGAAAATGTAAATATCTACAAATAAATTTATAGAAGCTAAGTATATAAACCCTAAAAATATGAAGGACTACAAGCTAAACAATAGAGAAAAACCCTACTGTTCAAAAACCTAAAAAGATCTCCTTTAAAGCCAAATAGAATATAACTTTTATATAGGTCTGCAAAGGGACACGGCGGAGACACTTTGGTCTCAACCGAGTCCAATTAGTTAAAATAGTACTGTAGCTTCAAGACATAGTTGAGACACTTTTGTCTTAGCCGAGCAAACCTTTCTGGACTGAATCAATTTCAAACTCTGCATTGGACATGAGAGAGACAAATGGTCTCAGGTGAGTCCCTTGGTGAAATGGTGCATTTTATAATTCTACAAGGCACACGGTTGAGACAAATGGTTTCAATCAAGTGCAAGTCAACTTTTCTGCAAAAAAGTCAAAATTACACCATTAAATACATAAAAACTTCATAAATCTTAAGATAATCCTATTTGGCATAAAAAGAGAAATTTAACAATAAAAACAAGAAAATTACACAAAATGAGATGAAAAACTAGATTAAAATACACTGAAAATAAATACAAAATTAAAGTTATCAACTACCCCACACTTAGCTTTTGCTCACCCTCAAGCAACTGAACAAACCAAATTCCCACATTTTAAAACTCAGAAAAAGAAATCACAAATTCATAGAAAGCTAAATAACATTACAACAAAAGTCACTAACTATCGCCCTTAATTAAAAAGAATTCAACTTAAATCATACTAGCTAGTCTCCTAGTATGTGTGTGCTAGGCCTAATGATATTTTCTGAATTATAAAACTCCAATACAATTGGACAACCAAACTTGATTTTGCACTTGAAACTCAAGAGACGACATAGGCCTCTTCTTTAGCACCGAAACTCGAAATTCATCTTCTCAAAAAATTCTAAACAAAGCAAGATCATTAGGTTTTAGGCAGGTTGCAACATGGTTGGGGTATGACTCATAAAGAAAAGTGTAATATATGTAAAATAGAATAGCCATTCAATAACTCCACTCAACCTAATAACACTCTAAAAGTTTTCAGCTTACATTCTACCCTTTGCTCGATTCAAAAGTGTTGCTAAATGATAAACTACCTAGAATGTAAAATGTGATTTTTCTAAACTTAGATTTATAAGAGAAGGATTACACTAAAATGCTCAATTGACAGTGCCATCGCTTAGTTACTATAGGCACTAAAGCTCTTTCTCTAAAGTCAGCAAGCTACCCCACACTTATTACAAGGTATAAATCAGAACTTTATTTCATTCTATTCTTCTTTTTCTTCTCTTCTTTCTGGATTATTATTCTTATTTTTTATTTTTATTTTTATTTTTATTTTTATTTTTATTTTTATTTTTATTTTTATTTTTATTTTTATTTTTATTTTTATTTTTATTTTTATTTTTATTTTTATTTTTATTTTTATTTAAGGGTCTTACTAACATTGTCACTAGATGCCATTACATTCTAAAAATATTCTAAGCATTAACAAGATAATCCAATTTTAAAGTTTTTCCTTGACATTCAACCCTCATCTTACTCAACTCTCTTTTAGTTCCAAAATTTTCTCTTACTCACTCTAAGAATGGCTAGTTTAAAAAGGGCAAGGAAAAGACTTTAAGTCTAGGACAATTACATGAGTATGTCAAAAATTTGGTATGCATTTAGCATACCTAGCATACCTCTACAGGCTCAAAGGGTTATGCAAGGAAAACAATTTAGTGCGAGGTAGGTTAAAATTCTTTTAGAGGCTTACAATAAATTCCTGCCTAAATCATTTCAAGCTTTAATTTTGAATTGTTATGTATGCTTTAAAGGGTGATGAGGAAGGTTTTAGCGCTCTAGAATTTCCATTCGATCACCTTTATGCACTGGTTTTTTTTATTTTTTTTAAAATAGGCCTAAAGTGCACATTATTATTGGAGATCTACTGGTATCATTCTAAGTGAACCTAAACAAAAAAAGGCAAAACAATCAACAACTAGCTACTCTCCAATCATTCAACTGTCCTAAACAAGCTTTTCTCAAACTAAGTTCAAACTATCCACAACGGGAACAACTAAGGGCAAACTAAGCAAAAATGTATAAGTTTTTTAATAACAACCGAAGACAACAAACTATAAAACCAAGATAAGAAATTTAAGCCATAAAACAAATAAAAGAAGCAAAATAACTACAAACAACCAAAAACTAAAAAAAAATTAAAAAGGATTACATATACTAAAGAGCTATAAATTTAAAGCTAAAAAGATAAATAAATAAACAAAAACATAAAACAACATAACTAAACACTAAGAAATTTCAAATAAACTAAACTAACTACTAACAACACCATGACATAAAAGAAAATTAAAACTACTATGGTGTTAGAGTTAAAAGCAAGCAAAATATCCAACAATCCAAAATAAGTTCATAAACATCTCCACAAAATACCCTCACCCCACACTTAAGATTTTTGCTACCCTCAGCAAAATAAAAACACAAAATTCACAAAATATTGAGGGTTGAGGAAAATCCTTAAAAAATCACTCCTATGCAGGCAAAGGAGGAAACTGGGCATCAAAGCATAACTGCATTGTCCCTAGGGCAGTAACAATCTCATCCATCTGTTTAGTCCTGGCATCTAGGCAGGTTGTGATAGTAGTGTATTGCTCAGAAGAAATAGTGATGGCTGTTGTCTTCGCTCATTAAAGCTCCGTGACTTGCTTGTGCATGGCCTTCCTAGATTGAGAAACTTCCACCCCCAATTAGTGTCAAGGGAGTTAGGAGCTTTTTAGGGCATGTAGGTTTTTATCGTAGATTTATTAAGGATTTCTCAAAAATTGCTAAACCTTTGTCAAATTTGTTAATGAAAGATGCTTAATTTTATTTCACTAACAAGTATTTACAGGCATTTAACATATTGAAATAGAGGTTGATTTTAGTTCTAGTAATTATCTCTCCGGATTGGAACCTACTATTTGAATTGATGTGCGATGCAAGTGACTTTGCAGTGGGAGCTGTGCTAGGACAAAGAAAGGAGAGAGTCTTTTATATAATCTACTACGTAAGCCATACCTTGACAAGAGCCCAAGTCAACTACACCACAACTGAAAAAGGAGCTTCTTGCCATAGTTTTCGCATTTAAAAAGTTTAGACCTTATCTTTTTGGAGCTAAAATTGTTGTGTGGTATGATCATGCAGCATTGAGGCATCTTTTTGCCAAGAAGGAGTCCTAGCCATGGCTTATTAGATGGGTGCTCCTCTTACAAGAGTTTGACTTGGAAATCAAGGATAAGAAGGGAGCAGAGAATTTTATTGTAGATCACTTATCAAGGCTTAAGTATGAACACGTCGAAAAAGGGGGAAATCTTAGACTTATTTCTTGATGAGCACATATGTGCATTAGTTGTTTGTGAAGTTTCCACCCTATGGTTTGCTAATTTAACCAATTCTCTTATAGGAGGTTTCATGCCATGGGACTATACATGGCAACAAAGGAAGAAGCTGAAGGTCGATGAAAGACACTATGTGTGGGATAATCCTTACCTCTTCAAATTGTGCGCTGATCAATTTCTAAGAAGTTTCATTCCTGTAGAGGAGTAAGGGGAAATCATCAAGGCATGCCATAGTGGAGAAGTCGGTGGACATCATGGACCAAATAAAATGGTATCTAAAATTATTCAGTCTTAATTTTATTAGCCTACATTATTTAATGATGTTAAAAACTTTATGTAATCTTGTGATAGATGTCAAAGGGTAGGCAATATATCTAAAAAGGATGAAATGTCGTTGACAAACATGCTTAAAGTCGAGTTGTTTGATGTATGGGACCTTACTCGGTGTCTTACGAGTTTAAATACATATTAGTTGCTATCAACTATGTTAGTAAATGGGTAGAAGCTATTGCCACTAGGACTTGTGATGCTAAAGTAGTGCTAGAATTTTTGAGGAAATATATATTCACAATTATAGAGCACCTAGAGCTATCATTAGTGATGGTGGCAAGCACTTTGTCAACCATTAATTCAAGACATTGTTGAAAAAATTTGGTGTTAAGCACAAGGTCACCAACCCATACCATGCATAAGCTCATGGTCAAGTAGAGGAGTCGAACTGAGAACTCAAACCCATTTTAGAGAAAACAGTGAATTCAACTAGGAAGGATTGGTGTTTCAAACTAGATGAGGCATTGTGGACTAATAGAACATGTTATAATCCCTTTGTCACACGATATCTTATTTGAACATAAGTCATGGTCCATGTCAAACTTATATAGTCCAAACATATAATTTCTCGATCACTAAGTAGACTGATAATATCAAATGATATTGATCGCTCCATTAATTCATTTGAGCATGGCCATGCATTTCTCAGTCTTACTTATTGAGAGGCCCAATAGATATCTCTCTCATAAGATAGGGACAAATTCCTTCTTGATTATTCACTATCCTCTGCATGATTCTCATTATGTCCAATCATAACCTTTATGAGTATCTGATTAAAGATAATGTTTGATTATGTTAAAACATAATGTTTTCCATATAGGATACTGTGATAATCTCAGGTTTAAGAATCGATAACATAACTATTATGAGATAACTAATGACATTAACCCATGTAGTATCTCATTGCGGGTTTATCCAGTAATCTATTCTCTAACAAGTACTTATAAGTTTAATTCATATCACCACTTATATAATCATCTCATGATTATCAATCAAACCTATACTAGTCTTTATTTATCATTTAATGATAAATGACTAGGGATAGTCAAAATAACATTAAATTGTTATTTACAAACATTATTATAACATAACATGCCAACAACATAATAATATGAAAAAAAACCCAATTTTACAAAATGAAATGTGACATTACATAAAGGGCCTAATGTTTGGCCTAAGGCATAACCGCTAACAATCTCCCACTTGCACTAGGCCTAATCATGTAAGTTTCTAATACCCATGGACCTAGTATGACTATCATGTTTGGCTTGTGTGAGAGTCTTTGAAAGTGGATTAGCAATGTTGTCATCTATTGGTACTCTGCATATCTTAACATCTCCTCTTTTAATGATTTCATGAATGAGATGAAAATGCCTGAGTATATGTTTGGATCTATGATGGGATCTGGGCTTTTTAGCATGTTTTATAGCACCATTATTATCACAATAAATGTCTATAGGATTTGTGATACTAGGAACCACTCCCAGTTCAACTATGAATTTCTTGATCCATATTGCTTCTTTAGCTGCATCTGATGCTGCTATATACTCAGCTTCTATTGTAAAATCAGCAACGGTAGAACTTTTCCAGCTAACAACACCTCTATTTAACAAAAACACATATCCAAACTGCAATCTATAGTCATCTTTGTCAAATTGGAAGCTTGCATCTGTGAAACCATTTACTTCTAGCTCATCTTCCAATCCTCCATATACTAAGAATGCATCCTTAATTCTTCTTAAGTACTTAAGGATATTCTTAATAGCTATCCAGTGACTTTTAACCAGGGTTTGACTGGTATCTACTTATCATGCTTAATGCATATGAAAAATCCGATCTAGTGCATAACATGATAAATCCTATAGCCGAAGCATAAGAAATCTTTTTCCATTACTAAATTTAGCAACAGAAATCAATTTTATTGCTAAAAATTAGCAAGCAACCACTCCTTTTGTTACTAATTTTCGTTGTTAATTTTGATTAGCAATGAAAAATTAACAGTTTCTGTTGCTAATTTTTGCCGCTAATTGAGTATTTTCTTGTAGTGTTTTGTAGTGAAACACGTGAGGGAGTGAATTTTGAGGACTTTTATTTCTTACTAACTTTGCTTGTAGCTTATAATACATAATGTCAAAAAGGGAAAGAAAGAAGGCAATGTATGAGGAGGAGGATGAAAATGTGCCTGATTTGAAAATGATGTATAAGGCATTAATGATTGAATTTAAAAAATTAACTACTAGGATGGATGGGATAGATGAGAGACTTAATGAAAATTCTAGAGCTCAAGATTGAAGTAAGTCAATTGCTATCCATAGGAATACAGAGGAAGAATTGGGCAGATTATATGATGAATATGAATAAAAGGTACAATTTATGAGAGGTAAAGTAAGGAGAGAGAAAATAGCAACCTTAGTGCCATAGAAATGAACATTCCATCCTTTATGGGTAGGAATGATGCTTAAGTGTATTTAGAATGGGAGAGAAAGGTAGATATGATTTTTGCTTGTCATAATTACTCAGAAGAAAAGAAAGTGGGATCAGTAGCACTAGAGTTTTTTGATTATGCATTAGTGTGGTGGAATGAGTTGATAAAAAAATAGTAGGAATAGGGAACCACCTATATCCTTTTAGGAAGAAATAAAAAGAGTGACGAAAAAGAGATTTGTACCATTTTATTACTATAAAGAGTTACACCAACAATTACATAGACTTACCTAAAGAGCTAGATCAGTAGAGGATTATCACAAGGAGATGGAGATGCTATTGATCAAAGCTAATATAGAAGAGGAGGAAGAAGTGACTATGGCTCAGTTTATGGAAGGATTGAATAGGAAAATTGCTAATGTTGTTAAATTGCAACATTATGGAGAGATGGAAGACTTAGTGAAAATCGCCATAAAGGTGGAGAGGTAACAAAAATAAAGAAGGGTATCACAATCATTCTTTAATTTTAGCAACAAATGGAGCAAAAATCAAGATAAGAAGTGGGAACACTATTCAGATTCTAAGGAGAAAGGTAATGAAACAAACAAAGGTAAGGAGAATAGTACTTCAATTTAAAAAGGTACTACTGATCCTTCATCCAAACATTCTAAACATAAGGATATTAAGTGCTTTAAATGTCAAGGGTATAGTCATTATGCATTTGAGTGTCCTAATAGAAAAACTATGTTTATTAGAGGTAGTGAAATTGTTTCTGAGTCCAATAATGGTAATGAGTCTAATGGTAGTGATTTAAGTAAGCCACCATAAGAGGATTGTTTTGATAATGATAAATGTGTTGAATATGCTATTAAGGGAGAAGCCTTAGTTACTAGGCATGCATTGAATGTAAATGTGAAGGAAGATAACCTAGAGTAAAGGGAAAACACTTTTCACACTACATACTTGGTAGGTGGGAAAGCTTGTAATCTAATTATAGTTGAAGGTAGTTGCACTAATATAGCTAGTACTACTTTGGTAGAGAAATTGGGGCTGAAATGTGACAGACACCCTAACCCATATAAGCTATAATGGTCGAATGATAATTGTGAAGTTAGAGTGATCAAGTAAGTGGTTGGTGTATTTTCCATTGGTAGATATGTTGATAAGGTTGTATGTGTTATTTTACCAATGCAAGTGGCTTATGTTTTGTTGGGTAGGCCTTGGCAATTTGATAAGTGTGTTATGCATGATGGGTACATAAATATGTATTCTTTTATGTATAGAGGGAAAAAAATCACCCTTGCACCTTTGTCACCTAGGGAACCTTACCTTAAGCAATTAAAAATTTAGCAATTTTTAAGTGGGAAATCAAGTAATGAGGTAAAAAAGAAAGAAGAGAAAAAATAAGCCATAAAAGAAAAGAATAAAATTAATGGCCTAATGGTGAGTGACTACATAAGTAAGAAAAAAAAGTGAGATGTGCAAAAAAGAAGAAGTTAGTGAGTGAAAATTAAGAAAATGATACGAAAAGTGAGCAAAAAGATGCTTTTATGCAAAAGAGAAAGAAATAAAGTGTGTATGCTTAGGTAAGAGATATCTAGTATTGATTCGATTTAAGAAAATTTTGTTTACTAAAACTAACTCTAATCCCAAGTTGTTTAGTGTTTTTGAGACCTTATTGTAGGAGTATGAAGATGTATTTCCTAAAGATGTACCACACGGATTACCACTATTTGAGAGGGATTGGGTATCAAATTGACTTTGTACTAAGAACTCAAATACCTAACTGTCCAGCTTATTGAAGCAATCTAGAAAGAAAGAAGACAAAAGAGTTACAAAGACAAGTGGATGAATTCTTCAAAAGGGGTATGTACGAGAGGGCATAAGTTTTTGTGTTCTGCTAGTTCTTTTAGCTACAAAGAAAGATGGAACTTAGAGGATGTGTGTCACTTGTAGAGTGGTAAACAAAATCACTATAAAGTATTGCCATCCTATTCCTATATTAGATGATATACTAGATGAGTTTTATGGTGCATGTGTGTTCACTAAAATTGATTTAAAAAGTGGCTATTATCAAATTAGGATGAAAGAGGGGGATGAGTGGAAAACTATGTTTAAGACTAAATATAGATTGTACAAGTGGTTACTAATGCCTTTTGGGATGTCTAATGCACCTAGTTTCTTCATGTGCTTAGTGAACTATGTCTTACATGAGTTTTTTGGAAAATTTATGGTTATTTACTTTGACCACATTTTAGTTTACAACAAGTGTTTAGATGATCATATTTTGCATGTTAAAGCTATTTTGGATGTGTTGAGGAAAGAAATATTGTATGCAAACCTTAAAAAGTGTTCATTTTGTATAGATTAAGTTGTCTTTTTAGGTTTTATAATGAGTTCCAAATGAGTGGAGGTTGACCTTGAAAAGTTGAAGGCTATCCAAAAATGGCCAATTCCTAAAACTATTACTAAGGTAAGGATGAAATAGTTAAAGAGAATTTGAGATTGCTGCACCACTGAATGAAATAGTAAAAAAGAATGTCAGGTTTAAATGGGAGAAAGAGTAAAAAAATGCATTTTGCACTTTATAAGAGAAATTATATACTAATGTTGTTTTGCAATTACCTTATTTTTCTAAGACTTTTGAGAATGAATGTGATGCTTCTAGGATTGGAATAGGTGTTGTTTTGATGCAAGATAATCGTCCTATAACATATTTTAGTGAGAAGTTGAGCATGCCAATATTGAATTATTCTACCTATGACAAGAAGCTTTATGCATTAGTGAGAGCTCTTAAAGTGTGGAGCACTACTTGCTGCCTAAAGAGTTTGTGATACATAGTGATCATCAATCTCTCAAGTACTTGAAGAGATAAGGCAAATTGAACAAAAGTTATGCCAATTTGGTGGAATATCTTGAAACATTTCCATATGTGATCAAATATAAGAAAGGTAAGGAAAACATGGTGGCTAATATACTATTAAGAAGGTACGCTTTGATTTCTATGCTTACTTCTAAGTTACTTGGATTTAAGTATTTGAAAGAGTTATATGTTGATGATGCTAATTTTACTAATGTGTATCGAGCTTGTGAATTTGTTGCATTTGATAAGTTTTATAAGCGTGAAGGATATCTTTTTAGGGGTAAGCAACTTTATACTCCTACATGTTCCATTAAGGAGTTGCTTGTTAAAGAATTACATAGTGAAGGGTTAATGGGGTATTTTGGCATGTAAAAGACCTTAGATATGCTTAGTGAATATTTTTATTGGCCAAATATGAGAAGAGATGTGTAAAACATTTGTGCTAGATGTATTGCATGTAAACAAGCTAAGTCTAGGTTTATGCCTCATGGTTTGTATACACCTTTACTTGTACCTAGTGAACCTTGGACCGATTTATCTATAGACTTTGTATTAGGTTTACCTGAGACTAGGAAAGTTAGGGATAACATATTTGTTGTTGTGGATAGATTTAGTAAAATAGCTCATTTCATTGTTTTCCATAAAATAGATGATGTAACAAACATTGCTGATATTTTCTTCAAAGAGGTTGTTTGGCTTCATGGTGTGCTAAGAACTAGTTTTTTGGATAGGAAAGTTAAAGTCACTTTTAGAGAGTTTTATGGGAAAAGTTAGGTACTAAACTTTTATTTTCTACTACATGTCACCCATAAACTGATGGGCAAGCTAAGGTAGTTAAAAAGACTTTGGATTAGAAAGAACTTGAAAACTTGGAAGGATTGTTTTCCATTAATTGAGTTTGCATATAATCATTCTACACATTCTTCTATAGGTTATTCTCCATTTGAAATTGTGTATGATTTTAATCTATTAACTGTGTTAGATTTGATGCCTTTACTTTTGAATAAGCTTGCTAGCTTAGATGGCAAAAAGAAGGCTGACTTGGTTAAGACAATACATGAACAACCATATGAATAAATTGAGAAAAAGAATTGCATGTATGAACAAAAGGCTAATAAAAGGAGAAAATGAGTTATTTTTGAACCAAGTGACTGGGTTTGGGTGTATATGTGAAAAGAGAGGTTTCCACCCTAAAAGGAGTAAAAACTTGATGCGAGGGCTGATGGACCATTTCAAGTGTTGGAATGCATCAATGAAAATTCATATAAGATTGACTTACATAGTGAGTATAATGTTAGTGCTACTTTCATTATTTTTGATTCATCTAGCTCTTTTTGATTTTGATACAGATTCAAGGATAAATCCTTTTAGAGGATGAGGAGATGATGTAAGCATAACCAAGGAATATTAAAAAAGGAATGAGTTCAAGGATGAGCTAGTATTGCCAGATAGACCAATGATAAGGTCAAGACTTAAGAAGTTCAAAGAATCACTAAAAACATATGTGTGCTAAATTGTGGAAGCTGTGGACATTCAAGAGAAAGTGGAGCCAAATTATGCGATGTCCAATCCAATAGGGGTGAATGGATGAGAAGACTTGAATGGGATTAATTAATTATTTTAAGTTAGTATAGTAGCTTTGGGCGGTCCAAGTATATATAACCTAGCCGCATGGACCTATTTTATTATGTTGGGCTTATTTTGTTATGATTTGTTTTGTGGACCTTAATCTAGCTTAATAGGCTTATTTAAGTGAGTTGGGCTTTGATTAGCTTGGGCTCATTTAATTTAATTCTTTTAGGCTTGTGGGTTGTAATTCGAGTTAATTAGTGTAGGCTTGAGTTATTTTGGTGGGAGGCCCATGATTGAAGGCCTTTTTAATTATCTAGGGTTTAATTTTCTTAAGAGGGTATAAATACCTCATTATAAACATTGAAAAGTTAGATTTTGAGATTTGGGTTTTTTTTTTGGTGGCCTAGCCGAAATTCATTCTTAGAGAAGATTGCTTGCCTTTTTCTTTTGCATCAAGAACTTTATTCTTATTAAGGTATTTAGTTGTGACGAGTTTTGTTCTTGTGTTTTTAAATCAATCTAATTACATGTGTTTCATTTCATAATTTGATTGGGGTTTTATTAGGGTTATGGATTTCTCTTTGCTCATATTCATGCCAAAGTGTATGTTTTCGGGGTTTCAGGTTCTCTAACATTGGTTGCAACAACATTTTATAGTTTAAGTGATATGCTAGCAAATGTTAATGCACCAAAGCACAAAAATGTTTGAATGCATAAATTATTTAAATAGAATTTTTATACATGGATGGAAACCCTATTATACACAAGTTATAGGGCATATAAGTAACAAAAATAACTTAGCAAGAGTATTAAGACACTGAGATCATATCGAGGTAGAGCATACTTAAGCAAAGAATTTCAAGATTATGTTAAGGATAATGATATCTTATCTCAATTGACTCCACCAAAAACAGCACAACATAATGGTGTATCTCAAAGAAGAAATCAAATATTATTGATACGGTTCGATTCATAATGAGCCTAGTAGACTTACCTGAGTCTTTTTTGGGAATATACACTAGAAACTGTCGCTTATACATAAAATAGGGTTCCCAATATATCAGTTAATGTTACTCCATATGAGATGTGGAATAACAAGAAACTCGTACTTTCTCAAATAAAGGTATGGTGTTGTCTTGCTAATGTGAAAAGGATAATGTTAGACAAGTTGGATGAGAACACATGTTTATTTGTGGAATATCTAAAAGAAATAATTGGATATTATTATTACCATCCCTTGGAATAAAATGTGTTTATTTCAAGGTATATTTTCTTCTTAGAAAGGGAATTCTTTCTAAGAGAGGATAATAGGAGTAGAATTGAACTTATTAAATTCGAGACCTATAAATTGAAGTTAATGAACTAAATGAGCCCGAGATTGAATCTCATAATGATGAGATTATGATTAAACCTAAATACACACAAGTTCCTAAAAGGTCTACCAAGATACATTTTTTTCTAGTGAGTTATGGATTTCTCATTGACTCAAACAAGAATGTAACTATAGTAGAGCACAATCAACCCAGAAGTTAAAAAAAAGTTTTAAATAGTCTAAAATGTGAGTTATGGCTTAAGGCTATATAGTCTAAAATGGACTCCATATATGAAAATAAAGTATGGATATTGACTTAACCATATGAAGGAATAAAATCCATAGGGTGCAAATGGATCTTCAAGAAAAAGATTGACATATAGGGTAATGTAGCTACTTACAAGGCTCAATTGGTAGCTAATTCTTATCATTAAAAAGAAAGAATAGACTTTGATGAAATTTTTTCTCTAGTGGCAATGCTTAAGTCCATTAGAATACTTTTAGCCATTATTGCTCATTATGACTACAAGATGTGGCAAATGGATGTGAAGATAACTTTCTTAAACAAAAATTTGATTGAGGATGTGTATATGACATGGCTTAAGGGGTTCACATTTAAAAATGGTGAAAATGTATGCAATCTTCAAAGATCCATCTATGGATTGAAGCAAGCATCTAAAAATTGAAACATCCAATTTAAATAGATAATCAAAGAGTTTGGTTTCTAACAAAATAAGTATGAACCTTCTGTGTATAAAAAGATCAGTGGGAATGCCATTGTTTTCCTTTTTCTATATATGGATGACATATTGATCATAGGAAATGAAATTTCAATCCTTCAATCTTATAAGATAAGGTTATTAAAGCAATTCTCTCTAAAAGACCTTGAAAAAGCATAATATATTATAGGAATTAGGATTTATAAAGATAGATCCAATATGTTGATAGGTTTTTCACAATCTATATACATAGATAAGGTATTAAAGAGGTTCAATATAGATCTTTCTAAGAAAGGGTTTATACCAATAGTACATAAGAAACACCTTTTCAAGTCTATATGTCTAAAGACACAAGAGGATAGAGAGAGCATGAATAGAATATCATATGCATCTACAATTTATTCTATCATGTATGATATGTTATAAATACACTCAAATGTAGCACTTGATTTGAGTGTCATAAGCATATTCAATCCAACTATAGAAAGGAACACTAAAGTGTAGTTAAGAATATCCTTAAGTACTTCAAAAGGACTAAGGATGTATTCTTAGTATATAGAGAGGATGATTTACATGTCAACAAGTGTACTGATGCCAACTTTTAGTCAAACAAGGATGACTGCAAATCATAGTGGGGTTTTGTGTTCATAATGTAAGGAGGACAGCCAGTTAGAAGAGTTCCAAACAAGAGAGGACTACTAATTCAACCACAAAATCTAAGTACATTGTTTTTAGTTTAGAAGTGGCTAAAGAGGAGGTATGGATCAAGAATTTTATCATGGAACTACTAGTGCCTCCAAACATTGTTGATCAAATACCCTTGTATTGTGATAATAATGGAACCATTGCATAAGCATTGTCTCATCAGCGATCCAAGCAAGTTCTTATATGCTACCATTTCATTTGAGAGATTATAGCAATAAATTATATGAAGAAAAAAAAAAGTCCCCATAGATAATAATGTGTCGAATCCTATCATTAAAGCACTATCCTAGAATAAATTTTATCACTGTGTACATAATATGGCCATAAGATATATAAGTGATTGGCTCTAGTGCAAGTGGAAATTGTTAGGAGTATACTCTAGAGCCCATATAGATTAGGAATCTTTTTCATGTATATAAACTCATTATCACTTATGAGAAGGCATTATTCATTTATTAGTACTATGTTTTGATTACATTTTGTTTGATTTCATATCTTAAATTAACAAATGAAGTCTTTGATATTATAAACATAGTGTAAATGCAATCATGAAAGAGTCATGATGTGAGATATATATTGAATACTAAATATCCCTAGTCATATTATTAACAAAACATGAAATTACTAATACGAATAGTCTAGCACATGTGGTGCTTCATAAAAGGTTCAATTAGTGGTTCTTACAGTTGTGATCATAGAGATTATTAAAACAAACATGAGTATGTTTATTAGAAAAACAAGTACATTGCCAACCTACGTAGAGAATCTTCACATGGATATTAAATATATGTCAATGAGGAATCTCTTCATAGTAGTGGTGCAAGTATCCTCGAACTTAAGATCACTAAAGTTATCTTAAGTGGTGAGTGATATACTTTGATGCCATAACTACTTAGATCAAAGGGTGAACATAGTTAGAAAGTTGGCTATATTATAAGCTACTTGCAAATATTCGAGTGATCAATAAATCATTCAACATCTTTGATTTATTAGGGAAATTATCTCTTTTGTTCCATAATACCATTGTTCAAAGAATCTGTAGCAAGAGTGGAATGCCAAGATGGATCAGATCTATAAAAGGGCATTTTAGGGAAAAATATTAAATTATTAAAACAACTATATTTAAATTTATGTGAGTTGACATTATCCATACTCAAAATATAATTGAGATAAAGTAAAGTGAAAGGAGTAATTACATTGTTATTATATGGAAGGATGCAATCAAAACCACTTGACTTTTTTTGTCACTTCGGTAGTCATAATACTTGGCCATAACGCTCTCATATTTTATATGTGTACATATAGATAAATATTAATTGGAGAATTAATATAATGATATAAAGATTTTGAATCACATAATTTTATAATGGAAATTATGTATGTATTGCCAAGTGGACCAAAAAACCCAATGGGACACACACCAATAGGGAAAAAGGTATTATGGTAAAATGGCATCATTAGTAATATATGATACTATTATAGAATAAGTGAATAAAGTTAACTAATTAATTGAAGAGTTTAATTAATTATATATGCGCAAAAGATTTTACAGAAGAGGTTGTAGAAACTTCTGCACATGGTCTATAAAAAAGGACCATATTGGCCCATTTTGATCTAGAATAAAATATTATTGGATTACAAGTGTTATATTACTAAAATAATATTTTTGGATCACTTGGAGAATAAATTTCAAGCTTATGATGAAAGTCTTATGCACAGAAGCCAGATAAAAGGGTTTAATCGCCTAATTTTTGGGCCAAGTTAAATTAAATATGTTCTATAATAGTTATAGACCTCACATTTTTAATTTGGCTACATTTGGAATTGATTTGTATAATTAAATATAAGTTTTCATAGGAAAGCACTATGAAAAGGCCTCTATGCATGGCCTTTTCAGAAAGGATCTGGACTGAATTTAATTAGGGCTTAAATTAATTAATAATTATAACTGTTAGACTAAGGCTTTTAATATAGGGTATAAAATCATAAGTTTGGTGGGATTAAGAGACAATTTCTCTGCCTCTTTATTTCTCTTTAGCTGAATTCTTCCTTTAGCCATAGAAGAATTTTGGTTGCTGTTATAATGCCCCAAATATCCCAATTACATGAATAGTACTTTTAAGTAGTAAATAGTATCACCAAGGTGAATAGTACCACCCTAGGCCCATAGATACTTTTCTTAACCACTGAAAAGTACAATTCATGGAGAGTCTAGAGATGTAATTCAAGGTGAAATTGAGTTCAAATAGGGTCTCAAAAGTTAAAAATAAAAATAAAAAATAGTTAGATATGAATAGTAATTAAGGTTGACCAAACTTTAATTAGCCATATAAAAATTTTTTTGGACTCTAGAAAATTATTCTAAGCACAAAAATCCATTATAAATATTTTAAATGAATTTTTGAAAGCAAAAAATTAAAATTCAGCTAAAATAAAAAAATAAATTTTAAACCAATTAAGACACCACCAGACTAGAAAAATAATTGAAATAAACTCATTTTGACCTAAAAATTTAGACACATCCTCAGGACCATTTTTTCATATTTTTTTAACTAATTTTAATATAAATTTGATAAAAAATTAGAACCAATGACATTGTGACATGTGGCATAATTTAAGCCCTTAGATCAAATAATGACCAAATTAATCTTGGCCATTCATTTGAGGATTATGCATAGAGAAAAAAGAATATATTTTCTAGATTATTTGACATTCTTCCTCCTTTTTCTCAAGTGGCTGAACCACTCTTTCTTTCCCTTCCACCATTTTTGCTTTGATTTAGTTTAAAATTTCTCTCTAATTAACCTCTAGTTTCATTTTAAAATAAGAATTAGACCTCCTTTCCATTATATCAAGTAATTTCAGAAGAGAAAGGCTCAAAATTGAAGGAATTTTTAAAGAGGAAACTTTGGCCAAGTAAGAATAAATTCATATGTTTGTTACATTTAAGTAGGAAAAGGATAAGTTTAAGTATTTTAATGTGAATATGGGTTAAAAATTAAAGAGAAAATTGATGTAAACCTACCTCATAGTTTTGGTAATTTAGAGATAAAGAAAATGAATAGACGAGGAAGAAATATAAAAGCAAGGAAAAAGTGAATTGGAGTGAAATAAGAAGAGAAAAAGGTTAGTGAATACTTGTAATGTAACTTAGAAGAACATGTATGATTGTTGTACAAAATTTAAATTGATGCCCAAAGAATATAAGTAGATGTTAAATAAGTAAAATTAAAGTGATTAAAATGAAAAAATCAAGCTTGATTTTTAATGCATAGATACGGCCTACATTAGGTAAGTTAGGGAAGAATTTATGATAATAAAGCCGAATTGATAAAGAAATAAAAAAATGCATAAATGATCTTAAAAATGTGTGTGGAATGAAAAATAAAAAAAATAAAGAATTAACGAGTAAATGTATTCATTATGGGCAAATGGGATACCAATGGTATACTTAGGGAAATTTTGATAGGTTAATGATAAAATTGCATGACACATATATTTGAGCATGGTTGACATAAGTGTGATAAAGAAAAATGGAAATCTTAACCATTTTCATGTAATGGTCAAGTGGTATTAAAGTGTAAACATATGAATATTTGATATAAAATTTCATGAATTGAGATGGAATGATGATATATGATGGGTATTAAATGAGATTCATAAGAAATATACCATTGTATATTGAATAAGGTGAAAAGTATGTGTATTTTGGAATTAAATGTGAATTATGTATAGTTAATGTATTTTGCCTTTGTTAGCTAGTAGAGAAACTAGAAGCACGTGATATAATTGGATAGCTATAGGGAAATTATATCTATATATATATATATATATATCGCAATAGTAAGTCATAGAAACTTGCAAAGTGGACCAAAGGAGGTTCCACACCAAAAGAAAAGAAAAAGAGTTAAAAAGGTGGCAATGACTATTATAGATCTTTAGGGTCCACAGTCCTACACATCCAATTCATTCATGTGGTTTCCACTAAAAACACTGGAAGAAAAATAGTAAAAATAATGGATATATTAAATATGTAAGAAAAATAAAGTATAAGGACTAAAATGATAATTATGTCAATAAAAAGGCTACATGAGGCTAAAATTGTGATTATGAAAGAAAAGTGAGAAAAGAATGGTAAATTGGTAATTTGATGATGAAATAGTGAAGTGAAGGATAAAAGTATAATTATAAGTTAAAAAGGCAGAATTAATAGTGAAAAATGAGTAAAAAGGGCACAAAGGTATTTTGGTTGTAACATGGAAGAAATAATGGCATAATTTTATATAAATGATTTGAAAAGGCATACATGTAATTAAAGGCTAAAATTTGTAATGAGTGATAAATATTAGGGAATAAATAGTAATTTTGGTGAAAATTGAAATTTTAAGGGAAAAATGTAAATTTGATAGAAGTAATGTAATGCTTTAGAAATCATAATTCGTGTGAATAGTAACTTCTAGGTCCATCGGGATCCACACAATTTTTATTAACCACCAATAATTACTATTCATGGGAAGTTTGTTGATATAATATAAGGTGAAATTGAGGTCATATGGGCCTCTAAAAGTCAAAAACAAAAATAAATAGTGGGACCAAAAAGGGTTGACCAAGTTTGATCAGCCTTAAAAAAATAGTTTCGAACATCAAAAAATTATTCTAGTCACATAGAGCCACTAGAAATAGTTCTAATGAATTTCTAAAAATGAAAAATGAATTTTTTCACAACTTTAAAAATTTGACGTTCGGACCGGTAATTTTATTTTTAGGCTCTGAAATATACCAAAACGAACTCGTTTTGACTCAAAATTTTAAACACATCTCAAATAATATTTTTACATATTTTTGGACTAATTTTGGTGAAATTTTGATATCAAACAAATAGGCCAAACATAAGTTGATAAGTGGGGCGATCATGGCCATTCGATTAACTTTTGATTGATCAAATCTAAGCCCTCCATAGTGGGGGTATAAAATGTTGGTGGATGCAACTAGAATCCAGCATGCTAATCCTGTCATCCACCTACTTCTTTCTTTTTTTTTCTATTCTTCTTTCCCTTTAAATCGAGACATGTAAATCTTCCACATCTAACCAAGTCAAGCTTGATTTTCATTGATTTCTTCCTCAATCTCTCACCAAATCATTTAATTAAATGCTTCCTCATCAAGTGCATCCATAGGAAATAGAGGAATTGATAGTTGTTGGAGGAAGAAAATTAAAGAAATCTCAAAAGGGAAAAGTTAGGCAAGTGGAGAAGGAAGCCAAAATTAAGGAATTAAGGACAAAGACAAGGACAAATAGAGGATTTGAGCTTGAAAATGTAAGTGGATATACAAATACTTTGGTATCTTATGATTTTAGGGTTATGAAGTTAATTAATTTTTGCATAAATTAACTCAAAAAAATTCAATTGAAACTAAATTGATGAAATAAATTTTAAATTAGGACATAGATGTTTTATGGATATTTGTGTTTATTGGATTTTGGGTCATAAGTGTTTTATGGATGTTTGTGTTTCGATTGGCTTATTATTATTATTAGTGGTTATAAGATGGGGTGTCACAAGTAATGACTCGTAAGAGAAAACCTGAGAAGTTTGTGGCAAGAATGAATCAATAAGGGAGAAATTTTAATTTTAGTAGATTAAAGGTAATTAGTCAAAATATGACTAAATGAATTATAACAACAAAAATAAAAATAAATTAATATAGTAAAAAATTTAGTAATAATTTATATGCAGTTAAATACATTAAGGAGGAATTAATTAAAAGCTAAAATTTGATGGAGGAATAAAATAAAGGTGAAAGCAAATTGAATTAGGAATTAAATAAATAATAGGATTATTGTTTAGGTAGATTAATATTGCATATTGGTATGATTAGTGAAATCTTTAAGTATAGTATCCACCATTGAATACATAGTTGCTTAGCACGAGTGCTTTTTACTACACATAATAAGGAATAGATAACTTGGAGTGCGACCCAGGAAGAAAAAGCCTAAGGTTTCAAATGACATGTACATAGAGAACATTTTGAAAACTAGTTGTACTAAGAAGTCAGATCATATTTTGGCATGTATGTATATAAATGGTTGTAAATCATAAATCATAATCATGTTAAAGTTGTGTATGTATAGTGTTTATGTATATACTATAAATGTTTAACAAATCTATTATAGTGATGTAGTATGTTTGAATGAATCCTGACCATGAATGTTGAATATAAAGAAAGAAAATTGATGGGTTGTTGATTTGAGTTATGCTTGTGGTGGATGAGAATATTTAAACTGTGTATGGGAGTGTTATTTTGAAATTTTATAGGAGGGTATGTTAGATTTATGGCCATTATACTGCCTAATTTTTACAAAATAAATAGTAAAATTATGCCAAAAGTGGATAAACTAAATTTGTATAAGAAAATAATTAAGCAAGCAAGTTTAATTAGAGGAGGAAATATATTAAAACCAGTAACACCGAGTGACATTTTGGTACTCAAACCAATGTTTGGGTACAAGGTGTTCCAACAGCCTCTCCAAGTTTTACTTGGTTTTTTCACTCTTCTTTGATGTGGATCACCCATTGAAGGTGTTCTGCTTTGAACACTGTGGTTTACAACAATCCAATCAAAAATAAATCAAGTGTTCAATAATGCTCAAGGTGAAATTCAGTTTCCTTAGTTAGGATTATGTAGATTCATGGCAAGATCAATAAAATATGGTTTAAAATTTTTAAATTTCTACCTTATATGTGATGCATGTAGTCTTCAAAATCCAAGATAATGTTTTACCTATGTAGGTTTAGGTGGTAGGATCATAGATCAATGACAATCTACAGGATCCAGGGCCAAAAGAAGTGAAGTGTTAAGTTTGTAGGTTTATGTTCCTTTTTTGGTTATGCATGGATTATGTATATGCAATTAAATTTTGTAGTTTGATAAGGGTTGTAAAACTTAATTGGTTATGTAAAAGCAATATAAACCTTTTGAAAGAAATATATATTACGATATATTGCTAGAAGTAGACATAAATACAAGCGTAGATTGTTGAAGCGGAAGCCGAAATAGATTGTTTCATGTTACCAGTAAAGCCTATCACCCATGTGTCACGAACTATGAGATGAAAGTATAGATTCACGAAATAAAAGATCCTTAGATAAAAAGAGAATATATGAGGAGACAAACCAACAGAGTTTCAGTATCTCTAATTTTTCTCTCCCTTTTCAAATGAAGAAACTGTGCCCTTATATAGGGCTCTAATTAAGGAATACATAATTACCTTAATAATGATAAATTAAATTGGCAGTTACAATATTAATAAGGAAATAATAAATATGACAGTTATAAAATTAATATGTAACTGCCCATATTAATGCACACACATGAATGGTAGATTCCTTAATTAAGGGAAAACCCAATATGGAACTAATCCCATATAAATTATTTTCTGTTCCGATATTACCTCATTTATATCAGGGCCAATTTATCATCTCGTGAGTCATGGGCATATCCCAAACTCCTCCATCTCCCATTCGCACATGACGAAATAATTTTCAGTCATTCTCTCATATCATACAAGCAGATAGTTCATGTGATTGGTATATGTCGAGAACACTAATGCTATACACATATTAGGGATATATAGTGTCTCGAGAAATAAGATCTTCTCACAATTGTATGCCAAACCCTAGATAGTTTTCTCACATTTGTTGTTTTATCTCATGATCTCATAAAAATAATTTTTGTGTTCACTATTGTATCTCTACTTATAAAGACCATAATAGGTATACCAATGAACCATGAAACTAACGAATGTGATTGAAAAACATCTTTCCCTTTTTCTATATACCATCCATCATAGTCCAACTTATTTTTTTAGTTAGATCCACCGAGCCAAAATTTTTCCATAACCCTTTGAGACTAACTAACCTAGCCACACTGAACCATACTTCAGGGATATGTTAAGAGTCCTGAGGGTTGAAAAAATTAAGGTCTCACACTAGGGAAAATTTGAGATCATTCACATAAGATTCCTTTCCCTTGGTCAACTCAAGTACACATGGTATGATGCATGTGCTATGGTGTTCTTTTCTTTTCTTTAAAAGAGCACATGTCTTATTATTATTTAATACCATACAGAAGCATAAGGTTGAAATTCACCGAAGCATTCAACTTTTCGTTCTCCCACTTTAAGACTACTTTTGGCTTTTAAGACAAAATATGATATTTACATTTAACTTATCATAAGATTACACTTAATCCAGTTTAGACCTCAATCCAAAGTATAAAACCTTAGGTATGTCTTTATCTTACACCTTAACAAGACTCATCTTGTAATTTCTGCAAGACGGTACTTTTATTTTAAACAGGTTCTTGAAATTCACTTTGTGTTCAAAAATTGCCTCATCTTAGCCTTTGTTAACTCATTATCAAAATTAAGGTAAATACCTATGTGAGTGGGCTATTTCTCTGTTCGATATGCTCAATCATATCATAAATAACAGTAAATGTTTACATATAAACATTCACACTCATGTATTGCCAAATAATGAATTTTATTATTATTCATAAATAATAATGTTAAGGGATCACATAAATAGTACAAATCAAATCATAAGCAACCTCTAAGATCTAATGTGTCTCTCAAAACACATCTTTCAATACAGGTTTTGTTAATAGATCTACAATTATATCCAGCGAGGAAATGTATTGTAAGTTTAGTTCTTCTAGTACAATAATATCTTTGATTTATTAATACTTAATGTTGATACATCCATCGATGACTGACTATTACCATAGACTATCAATGGTTCCTTTAAGGCAGTTAATCCCAAATGGTTCACAAACCGTTTCAACCAAAAATGCCTCTTGTACTACCACTAAGAAAGCAACAAATTCAGCTTTTAGTGTTGATGGGTTACAAAAATTTATTTCTTGCTACTCCATTAAATGGCACCCTTGCCAAGTAAGAATACATAACCTGAAGTGGATTTTCACTCATCCACATCACTTCCCCAATCAACATCTAAATATTCTATCAATTATAGATCATTTCATTAAAAAATCAAGAGAATAAGCTACAGTACCTTTGAGGTATCTAAGTATTCTTTTTATTGCTTTTCAATGTGCTTTGTCTGAGTTAGACTGATATCCATTTACTATGCCCACAATATATCTAAGTAACCTTATGTACAGTACCTTCTTAAATGAAACCTATAGGCTGATCCATATAGTTTTCTTCTTTTAATGCTCCATTAAAGAAATCAGTCTTTACATCTATTTGATGTAGCTCTAGGTCTAAAACTAGTCACCAAAGCTAGAATTAAACTTATCTATCAAAATCTAACAACAGGTGAACAAGTCTTCTCAAAGTCAATTCCTTCATGTTGTGTAAACCTCTTAGTAACTAGCTGAACCTTGTATCTTTCAATACTGCCATCAGCTTTTTGCTTTATTTTGAGTATCCACTAATTCCTAATTGGTTTGTGTCTTTCAGGTAGATCAACCAGTTCTCAAACATGGTTTAATCTCATGGAAGCCATTTCTTTTTCCATTACCTTAATCCATTTATCTTTTGCTGGGCATTCTTGTGGGATAACTTAAAAATCATCGACATGGAACACTTTTCCTTCTAGAGTTTTTGTAATTTCGATTCTTGATAAATATGTCTCATATATTCATTATAGTTCGGAATGCTCCCACTGGAATTAAGCTCTACGCTCCCACTTAAATAAGGATCCTGAATATCTATACTGCCACTGGAGTTAGAATGCTCATCCTCCCACTGGAGAATGGATCCCAAACATTCAGACTATTGAGAACATAGTCTTGACCTTCTTCTCCAATTTTTTTCCCACTCAGATGGAGAGATCTGGTTAGTTCATCTTTTTGAGTGTCATAAAAGTAAAGTCTCAACTTACTTCGCCTAACTTTTGAAATTCATTTTCCAAAATTATGATGTCTTGTTATTCAAATTCTATTACTGACATATTTGCTTGTTTACCCATGAACACGTATCCTTTTGATACATCAAAATATCACACAAAAATACTCTTTTTACCTCTTCGTTCTAACTTACCAAATTTATTTGAGGTATTATGGACATAAAAGCACAACTCTATGGTCATCAATGACTCAGGTCGAATTACCAACCAGTCCATAACTCATAAGAAGTGGAAGCAACAAACTTGGCAGGCACACAATTTAGAACACCATTTTGTTATGGAGTTCGAGGAATAGACAACATATGTCCACTCCCTTTTTCATCACATAAAGCTTTAAATTAATCAAAAAGATATCCTCGACCATGGTTGATTCTTAAAGCTTTAAATTTTCTTGCCCAATTAATTCTCAACAAGATTTATAAAAGTTTCAAAGCAATTCAATGCTTCGGACTTGTGAGAAATCAAATAGACATAACCATACCTACTATAGTCATCTATATTAGTAATGAATAATAATAAGCCCCATGCCTTGCCTTAACATTCATTAAATCACAAACATCTGAATGGATCAATTGCAATGGAGTTTTGGTTCTAGTTCCCTTTTTTCGAATGGTTTTCTTACTAGTTTTCTTTTTAGGTATTGCTCATAGGTAGATAATTCAACCTTATTCAAATCACCTATCAATCCTACTTTGGCTAACTGACTCATTCAGTCTTGGCTAATGTGGTATTATCTAGCATGCCATAATTTCACATTATTCTCATAACAATGTGAAACAAAAGAAGAAATTAATGAAAAACTAGTAGTATTCCAATAATCAGGGTCAATATCCATAATAATAAAAACGTTCAAAACAAAACTAGAACCACATTAAGCATCATCTAAACATCAGCATGTGTTGTTATCCTTGAAATGTAAGAACTAAGTTTCATTAAAGCAAAAATAAAAACTAACCAGACAAAAGAATATTGATCATTTTTATCACAAGATTCATTACCTATAGATCTATCACCCACAAAGGATGAAATTTAATAGAAAGACATGACTAAATACACAATTTTACTCACTCATGAATTAAGATGGTGTACCTATGGGACACATTGAATTCTCTTACACATTGTTCTTTTTATTGGCAGTTGAAAAAATATTTCACTCTTGAAATATTTATCCTTTTATTACCTTTAGACCTTATGTAATTTTGTTTTATCCTTTGCCTTTTAGGCTCTCGAGCCTTTTCTTTACCCTTGTTATTGAAGCTTCTAATCTTGTTCTGGTTAGAACTCATTCTACCAGAATAGAAATATGCCACATGCACTATGGTATTGATCCTAATCACCGTCATAGGGTCCTTTTTAAGCTTAAAATGACAAGCGACATTCCAAAATGTCTTTATCTTGTCCATATGAGTTAGTTGTATCTTTATATGCTCCCAACTCTAGAATAAAGAACGGATAACAACTTAGACCTACTGCTTATTGTTCATCTTATGACTAGGTTCACTAAATTCACATATCATCTTATCCATCTCCCTTAGATGTTCCCGCATTATATAATCAGACTCTTCTAATTATTATCCAAAATTTGATCACTAATGATCGAAACTAAGTTAGAAACACACCTCTAAACTTTTCTCTTGTAATGCGGTCCATAGATCCATTGCATTTTGACACTTGAGGAATTGCTTAGTGATATCATAATCTATTTGCACTTAGCAATATAATGCAAATAGTAGAGTATCTCTTTTCCCATGCCGCATAGGTATCTCAGTCCTACCTATGTTAAACTATGGTGCCATGCTTAGATTCAATCTTAATCAAACTTAAGGTTTCTAAAGCCTCTTGCTCTTCAAGCACATACTAGATTTACATATTCTATTTGGATCCTTTGATCACTAATGGAGTCATTATTGCACAATATTAAGGAGATCAAGCAATATATGCTATTTACTATGCATCTAAAAAATTAATCTAATAAAGCTGTCTATTAGGCCCAAATTCGTAAAGGCTATTTAAAGTTTCTAATTACCCTTTAAGTCCTAATGTTTAACCTTATCGGTTAAAATTTTATGCATAGTAAATGTCGATTGTTAGGCATTCAGTTCTTAAACTTAATTCAGGATATTATACATAAAATAATCTAAGTCTTAACTCAATTATCATGCAATCATTTTACTCATAAAATATTGCTAAGCAATTAATAATAAAATAAGCACATTCATAATAAATGCTAAATGCCAATATAATATCCAAAAGATAAATAAATTCATTTATTTAATCAATTATTAAATATCCAAAAATCTCAAAGAGGAAACATTTAAAATAAGATAAAACACACTTGCCTTTAATTTAGTAATAGGAAATATAAATTCTAACCAAAAATCCATTAAGCAATAATAATTTGACACTCATGTCAATAACTTAGGGAACCTAAAATACGACAAAACTAGTCTTTTTACTGGAAATGATTTCTCGACCCTTTCAAACAAATCGAGAGGTATGCCATATAATTGATGATGAAGCCATGGACGATACACACAACGTCCACTTCTTAGCACCATCTCAGATTTAATGTTGCTTCTCAACACTTCTGTTTTGGTCACCAAATACAAAAATTGGATAATGGTTTTCTTATAAATTCCATTTTCCTTGATCTAGGCATCAACTAACCAATTTCTCATATTTGGATGGAAGTCAAAAGAGTCTTTCATCACCTTAAATAAGGCCCTGTCATCATATCCTAGGTCTAGGCCATCAGCACAAATGCACTCTTGCATCTTTTCATGCATACATAGAATATGATACACTATTGCATCAATGTCATTAGCTCGAACCTTCTATGCATCCTTATTTTGCAAACCGTTTACACTTTTACTTCGATTTCTACAATTCTTTGAGCAATTTGTGGACATCTAGGAGTCCTTGTCTTCATCATTTCTGTCACACATAATAAAATATTAAATAGTAAGTACACTTATGCATAAATATGTATGATTGAAACTCATTTCAATCCAATATCTAAGGACAAACTATTACTCATAACAAAATATAAATAGTCAGTACACTCATGTACAAACACATATGATTGAAACTCATTTCAATAAACAAATAAAGAAATATCCACAGAATATAATTTTAAAACAAATTTGAAAATTTAAGAAGGAAAAATAATTTTCTCAATTTTTATCAATTTAAAATAATTTTTATAGGAATAAAATCTAAAACATATTTTCTATCCCTCAAAAAATTTTCAATAAATAAGCAAAAAATCAGAAAAATTAAGAAAATCAGATTAAAAAAATTTGAGCTGATTTGGAGATTTAAGGAGGCCTCATATGCCACCATGCATGGATGAGGGTGGGCCTCACACACGACAGACTCACCATGCTCCAGGTGAGACACTCTACCATGTGGCGCACACTTATTGGGCCACATGTGGCCACGTAGATTGAACAAGTGACACATGGCGGCCGCATATTCGTCCACATGGATGCCATGTGGCACCCACTGGATAGACAAAATGGACATATGGTATGACCACAATATGCCATATGTCATCCAGTTACTAGCCCACGTGTTGATACATGGCATGACTCATCAAGCCACATGTCTGGACTTGCGTGCCACATGGCTGCACCGTAGGCTGTCACATGGACGTCAGATGGCATGACACCTCAAGCCACTTGTCATGACCCTATTGCCACGTGTCAGTGTCATAGGTAGCCTCACGGTGCCATTTGTCAATTTTTAGTTGGTCCACGTGGTACAAAATGGACCCCTCCCCATTGCCACATTAGCTTACACGTGGCTCTTTGCCATAAGGCCACGTGTCGCTCCCCCACTGAACCACGTGGTTGAGTGACATTTCACTCAGCCCGCGTGGCCTGGCATGTGTTGGAGACGTACCCAGCACATTGGTGGCACGTGCATGCCATGCGTCGTCTTTCTGGTGGTTTTATGCCACTGAATTTTTTCTAGGGTGGGATTTTTGAGGTCTCTAAGTTAAATGGTGTGGTCAAAAATAAAAAATTTTCACTTGAAACTTTAATTACGAATTTTTAATTAATTTTTTTTCATGTACAAATACACAAAAAAATATACAAATAAAAAAATATATACATACAAATAGAGTATCAATATGCATATCATATAGTCTGAATCGTGTCTGAAGCGAAAATCAATTGTTTCACATTACTGGCAAAGCCTATCACCCATGTGTCACGAACTACGGGATGAAAGCATAGATTCACGAGCTAAAAACCTCTTAGACAAAGAGAGAATATGTGAGGAGACAAACTGATAAAGTTTCGATATCTCTAATTTCTTTCTTCTTTTTCAAATAAAGAAACTGAGCCCTTATATAGGGCTCTAATTAAGGAATACATAATTTCCTTAATAATGATAAATTAAATTGGCAGTTACAATATTAATAAGGAAATAATAAATATGGCAGTTACAAAATTAATATATAACTGCCCATATTAATGCACACACATGAATGATAAATTTCCTAATTAAGGGAAAACCCAATATGCAACTAATTCCATATAAATTTATTTTTTGTTCCAATATTACCTCATTTATATAGGGGTTAATTTATCATCTCATGAGTTATGGGCGTATCCCAAACTCCTTCACTTTTATTAACATATTAAAGTAAAATCAGTGGTATATTATGGTTACATTATCTGTGTTTAAAGAATATGAAATGACTGTATACTAAAATAATAATGCCACATCTAAACCGTTATTCCCATATGGACATTAAAATTATGCCTTTGGCATGTGAGGGAAGATGAGAAATGAAAGTAAGCTTTACGTACCATATTATATAGGTTTAGATAAGGGGTGTTACATTATTAGTTAAGAATTGTTGTGATATATTCCTATTTGGATGACTTCCCATATTGGTTATTTCCTTTATTACTTGATTTATTTCCTATATTCACTTGTTTTCTGAATTTATTTGTTTCATATATAGACCAAGTTTTGTGTCTATAAATACTCACATTGTTATTGTTTTAGAGAAAAAATAATATAACAGAGAAATCACACTTCTCGTTATTCTCTTGATAGGAGGTTGAAAAGCTCATAAATATTGTATTTTTATGTGTAGTTTTGTTGAGTATATTGTTTATTATTTAGGAATTTTATGTGTATTTTGTTGCTTTTATGTGTTTTGTGTGTTTGTGGATGTTTTACTTGTTTTATAGGAGAAAGGAAATGGTTTGGTGCTTAAAGGTTATTATTTAGAGAAGAAGGTGAAGAATTAGGGCTACAAAGGCCTTGTCATGAGGGTGACAATGCATGTGGGTCGCGACAACAAGTGAAGGAAGCCAATAAAGTAAAAGTGAGAAAAAATGTAAGCCAAGTCTGAGTGTGTCATCACAAGCACGACACCTGTCACGAGCACGATGAAAGGCGGTTGAGGAAGTTAGTTGAATGTGAAGAGTTGCATTTTTTCATCAACACTTGCAACTTTTTGGAGAGTCATTTGAAGGGACATCTCTTTTAGAGATTTATATATATTTTCTTGAACATAATTTGTAGAGGATGATGGGATTTTGATTTTGTAACTTTGAGAACAATAGTTATTTTAGTACTTAGTTTAGTTTTCATGATTTGAGGAGAAGGCAAGCAAGGAAGAAGATACCTTTGGTGAAGGGAAAAGGGTTGAGAGATCCCCTTCTTCTATTTCTTAATTTTATTTCTTCCTTGTAATCCTTAAATGAATATTATTTTTGGCATTTAATTTATATGAACAATTTACTATTTTCCATTTATATAATTGATCTTTGAATGTAGAATTTACTATTAATACTTTATTAGTATCATTATAAGTTAAGGAAAACAACCTTAGATGGCAATTCCTTTTCTGAAAATTATCACAATGGTCATAAATAAGAGAGTTAGCAAGAGCAACATCTTATTGATAGTTAATAGGAAATTCATTATCAAAGTATAATTTGAGAGATCACATGTGGAGATAATTATTATAGGTTGGTGATTAATCTTAAAGTGTGTAATTAAGAATTGACTAGTTCATTAACGAGAGTTAAGGATTAGCATTTTAATTGTATGTTTTAGGCAGTCTAATTCATGTCAAGAGAGTGGATGAGAAATATATTCCAACTTGGCTTACTAATAAGATTAAAACATATTAATTAAAATAATGGTATAAAGTGCATGATCATTCAATTTCATTATATATATTGTCTTCTTTGATTATATTTAACTAAAATTTAATTAGCTTCCACAATAGAGTTAGTTTAGAATTAATTTCTATTTATGAATATTGTAAACAAGATTAAAATTGAGTAGTAATAGTGAGTGATTTCAATCAACATTCTTCGTGGGATCGATATCTAAAGTACTATAATTGGTACACCGTATACTTGCGATATTTAAGCTTCTAGAAAAAGCATAAAAAGTTTTTGGCGCCGTTGACGGGGAACTGTATGATTGAATTATGCATTATGAATCTTGATTTAAGATTTTGGAAAATGATATGTAATTTGTTTTTGTTCATTTATTTTGTTGTGTATTTTCAGGATTTGACAGTTCATGCCTCGTATAAGGAGTTCGCAAGAAGATCTTGAACTATTGAATCTAGAGATAGAGAGATTTATTTCAAGTAACCACAAATCCAATAAGAAGAACAATAGGATTAGGAGATTGACCATGGCTAATGAAGAGAATCCACCACGACTGATGGAGTTTACCATGTCGGCATTGAGTGGTGCTCAGCAAGGGATGGTAAGACCTATGGTAAACACAAATTAGTTTGAGATTAAACCATCGCTATTACAAATGATTCAAAATAGCATTCAATTTTATGGTTTGATAAATGAGGATCCTAATGCTCATTTGGAAAACTTCTTAGAAATATGTGATACCTTTAAAATAAATGGAGTTTCGGCGAATGCAATTAAGCTTAGGCTTTTTCCTTTCACATTGAAGGACAAAGATAAGGCTTGGTTGAATTTTCTAACTAGGGGGTCTATAACAACTTGGGATCAATTAGCCTAAGCATTTTTATCTAAGTATTTCCCCCTATCCAAAACTGCAAAGATTATAAAGGATATCACTACTTTTTTTCAACATGATAGTGAATCTTTGTATGAAGTGTTGGAGAGGTTTAAAGAATTGCAGAGAAGTTGCCCACACCACAATCTTCCAAAGGAGTTATTGATACAAACGTTCTATAATAGAGTAAATCCAACTACTAGAGGTACAATAGACGTTGCAGCAAGTGGCTCACTTATGAGAAAGACAACGGATGCTACGTTCGATTTGTTGGAAGAGATGTCCATGAACAATTGCATGTGGCCAATTGAAAGAGCAAGAGAGTTAAATTCCTCAAATGTAAGGGGAGTTCATTCAGTAGATTCAGTAGTAGCTTTGCAAGCTCAGGTTGACAAGTTGACACAGAAAATTAATAGCCTAGGTATAGAAAGTAGTCCACAAAGTGGGTGTAACATATGTGGATAACTAGGTCATGGAAGTGAGGGGTGTAATTTGGGTATGGCTAGTACTGAAGAACAAGTGAGTTTCATCTAAAGGTAAGGGCGAGGAAACCCATACTCAAACACTTATAAGGCCGGTTGTAGGAACCATCCTAATTTTTCTTGGGGTAAAGTAGCAACCAAAATAGGGCTGTGGGGTTTCAACAACATCAAGATAGGTTTGGAGCCTTAAAAGTTAAGATGGATAGATTTTTTTAGGGAATAAACATGAAGTTTAGTGCTTAAGAGGAGACCCAGAAGAGGATGGAAACTAAGTTTGATCAAATAGCAAAGAATCAATCCTCCTCAATTCATAATTTGGAAGTTCAATTGGGGCAAATTGCAAGGCTCTTTCATCATGATTACAAGGAAACTTGCCAAGTAATACAGAGCACAACCCAAGAGAACATTTGAAGGCGATAAATTTGAGGTCAGGGAAATCTTATACTAGTGAATTTGTTTCTACTAACAAGTTTGGTAATGTGTAGAAAGTTCATAGGCAGGATAAGTCTCATGTCGCGAGCGCGACAGATGAGGGAGCCACAGTTCTCGCGAGTGAAGTACCTGTCGTGAGTGCGCCAATTATAACAGGTTTGCCTTCTGTCGTGAGCGCGCCAATTATAATAGGATTGCCTTCTGTCGTGAGTGCGTCAATTATAACAGGATTGCCTTCTGTCGTGAGCGTGCCAATTATAACAGGATTGCCTTCTGTCATGAGCGCAACGAAAGGGGTTCCACTAGCAAAAACTCCGAAAGTTTTCCAACCGCAACCACCATTTTCACAATGCTTGAAGCAAGAAAACCAAGATAAGTAATTTCAATCTTTTCTTGATAAATTGAAGCATGTGCATATTAATTTAAATTTTGTTGAGGCTATAACATAGATTCCTAATTATTCAAAGTTTCTAAAAGATTTAATTGCTAAAAAAAGGAGTTAGAAAGATGTTTCTACCATTGAATTGACAAAGGCATGCAATTCTATTATCACAAATAACTTGTCTACTATGCTGAAAGATAATGATAGTTTTACAATTCCATGCATTTTAGGGGATGTTGAGTTTCCCAAATGTTTATGTGATTTAGGAGCAAGTATAAACCTTATGCCATTAACTATTTTCAAAAAGTTGGGATTAGATTAAATTAAACCTACTTCAATGGTTTTACAATTAGCTGACCAATCTATTAAGAAACCATATGGCATAGTTGAGTTTTAGTTAAAGTTGATAAGTTCATTTTGCCTGCTGATTTTGTTATTTTAGACTTTACATATGATGTGAAATGCCCATTGATATTAGGGAGACCTTTTATGAGAATTGATCGGGCATTGGCTGCTTTCTATGAGGGTACTTTAATTTTGAGAGTGGGGGATGATAGTGTAGAGTATCGCATAGATAGGGCATTAAGATACCCCATGGATGAAAATATATGCATGAAAGTAGATGTCCTTGATACTTATGTTGCAGTAGTTTTTAATGAAGCAGGTCAAGATGAAGTGATTATAAAGGAAGGAGTAAGTAGAGAGGAAGAGAAAAAGAGTGCAATGCCAGAAAGCTTATATCAAAATGATGTACCTTTACCACCTTCGATAGTAAGTCCTCCTCAGGTAGAGTTGAAATAGCTACCCAGTCATTTGAGGTATGCATTTCTTAGTTTAAATCATACTTTATCCATCATTGTGTCTAGTAAACTCACTAGTAATCAGGAAGCTTTGTTAGTATAGGTGGTTAGAAAGAGAATAAAGATCATAGGTTGGCAAATTTTAGATTTAAAAGGAATTAGTCCTAACATTGTCATGCATAGGATTAAAATGATAGATGATTGTCAACCTAAGGCGGATAGGCAAAGGAAACTTAACCCGAATATGAAGGAGGTAGTTAAGAAATAAGTCATTAAGTTGTTAGATGTTAGGATTATCTATCCAATTTCGGATAGTGCTTGGGTGAGCCCAATACATTATGTACCTAAGAAATGAGGGATGACGATAATTAGAAATAAGAGTGGGAAATTGATTCCTTCTGGGACCACCATGGGTTGGAGGGTTTGTATTGACTATAGAAAGTTAAATTCAACCACTAGGAAGGATTACTTTCCTTTACCCTTCATTGATCAAATGTTGGAAAGGGTAGCTAGGCACTCTTATTATTATTTTTTGGATGGGTATTCTGGGTATTTTCAAATTTTTATATACCCTAGTGACCAGGAAAAGACTACCTTTACTTATCCATATGGAACTTTTGCCTATAAACGTATGCCTTTTGGGTTATGTAATGCACTTGTAACTTTTTAAAGGTGCATGACCTCTATCTTTAAGGATATGATTGAGGACATCATGGAAGTTTTCATGGACGATTTTTTTGTCTATGGTGATTCATTTTAGTTGTGTTTAAAAAATTTAGATAGAGTGTTGGCTAGGTGTGAGGAAACTAACCTAGTACTTAATTGGGAAAAATGCCACTTTATGGTTGAAGAAGGTATAGTACTTGGCCATAAGATTTCAAGTAGAGGCATTGAAGTGGATAGAGTGAAGATTGAGTTAATAGAGAAATTACCTCTACTGACTACACTTAAGGGCATTAGATCATTCTTAGGTCATGCTGGTTTTTATAGAAGATTCATTAAGGATTTTTCACTAATAGCTAAACCATTAACTAATTTGTTGATTAAGGATGTGCCTTTTGAATTTATTGATGAATGTATGCATGCTTTTAATACTTTAAATGAAGCTCTTATGAGTGCACCTATAATCATTTCTCCTAATTGGGAACTACCTTTTGAGATTATGTGTGATGCAAGTGACTTAGCAGTAGGTTATGTGTTGGGTCAAGGAATTGGTAAGCATTTGCATGTGATTTACTATGCCAATCATATATTATCGCCACCTCAAGTGAATTACACCACCACTGAAAAAGAAATGTTGCCTATTATTTATGCATGTGATAAGTTTAGGTTTTATTTGTTAGGATCTAAAGTCATAATCTATATGGATCATACGGCTTTAAGATATTTGTTTGATAAAAAAGATGCCAAACCTAGGTTGATTCGTTGGGTTCTTCTATTGCAAGAGTTTGATCTCGAAATTAAAGACAAGAAAGGCTCTGAAAATCTAGTAGTTGATCACTTATCTCGGATAGAAAATGCTAAAGGACCACTAGGGGATAGCACTAAAATCAATGAATCTTTTTCAGATGAATCTCTTTTGTCAATAAATTCTGAGCATGTAACATGGTTTGCAGATTTTACTAACTTTCTTGCTGCATGAATTATACCTTATGGATTGACATGGCAATAGAAAAAGAAGTTTTTTAGTGATGTTAAAAACTATCTGTGGGAGGAGCCCTATTTGTTTAGAATAAGTGGGAATGGTGTCATAAGACGATGTGTGAGTGAGGAAGAGACTGTGAATATTTTAACTCATTGTCATTCATTATTGTATTCGATGCATAATGGTGGTGTAAAAACTGCTTCTAAAGTGTTTCAGTGTGCTTTTTATTGGCCTACCCTATTTCAGGATGTTAGGACATTTGTAGTTAAGTGTGATAAGTGTCAATGGGTAGGTAATATAGGAAAGAGAGATGAGATGCCTTTGAATAATATTTTGGAAGTGGAGATTTTTGATGTGTGGGAAATAGACTTTATGGGTCATTTTCCCATATCTTTTGGGAAATCTTATATATTGGTTGGGGTAGATTATGTCTCAAAGTGAGTTGAAGCTAAAGCTTTACCAACCAATGATTCAAAGGTGGTGATTAAGTTTTTAAAGAAATTCTGTTCACGGTTTGGAGTGCCACGGGCTATTATAAGTGATGGAGGTACGCATTTTATTAATCGATCTTTTGCATCATTATTGCATAAATATGGTATACATCATAGAGTAGCTACTCCATACCACCCACAAACCAGTGGTCAAGTAGAGGTGTCCAATAAAGAGCTTAAATGGATACTAGAAAAAACTATTTCTAACTCTAGGAAGGATTGGGCGCATAAGCTTTATGATGCATTATGGGCATATAGGACTGCTTTTAAAGTACCTATTGGAATTACTCCATATATGTTAGTGTATGGGAAAGCATGTCATCTTCCTGTTGAGTTAGAATATAGGGCATATTGGGCCATCAAGACTTTGAATTATGATATAAAAGATGTAGGTTTTAAAAGATGTTTACAATTAAATGACTTGATGAATTGCGTCTTCTTTCCTATGAAAATGCACGTATATATAAGGAAAGGTCTAAGAAATGGCATGATGATCACATTAAGTACAAGAGCTTTACGATTGGGGATAAGGTTCTACTTTTCAATTCTTAATTAAAATTATTCCCTGGAAAATTAAGATATAGGTGGAGTGGACCTTTTGAAGTAACACAAGTTTTTGATCGTGGATACTTAGAACTAAAGAATAGTAAAGAAGACTTATTTAAAGCTAATGGGCACCGATGTAAGATATATTTTGATGGAGCATTACAGGGCAAAGAGGTATCTTTTATCTTTTTGAAATTAGCTTAGTGATTATTCATAGGATTACTCTCTATTTTTATTTGTATGTTTTTATTTTTTTATTTTTCTTTGTTCATTTCTCAATACTTACACAGTTTTTTATAGGTTATTTTGTATGACTTACATTTATTTTCAATATATATAAAATATATACACTATATAAAAAAAAAGTTAACACATGAATTGTCTTCCTTGTCGCGAGCACGACAGTTGTCGCGAGCACGACAGTTGTCGCGAGCACGACAGTTGTCGCGAACGCGACAAGGATGTGAGGGATGGATTGCAGGGGTAATGTTATGAGCGTGGCATCATCGCCCTCGTGACTGATGCATTATGAGATTAGGCATATAGTTACTATCACAAGCGCGCCAGCCTTACGAGTTAGGAAGGTTTGAGACATCATGTTCTGTCGCGATCGCAACATGTCATGAGGTCGTGACAAAATGCAGCTTTTGAAAATCTAGCTATTTTCCAGCCTATTCATCTCCCTTATAAATACTTAAAACCCTAACCTAAATGTTTCATCTTCCCATTTCAGTTGTTTTTCATATTTTTTAGGGTTTTTCCTCTATAGTTCTAGTTCTTCTTCTCCTCTTTCTTCCTTAGTTGGTTTTATGGGTGTGATTTACTTAGTTTGGTGGTAGTTTTTCTTACTTCTTTGCTTGATTTTGTTATTTCAGTTCATTTCTCACATGAAGTTCATCATGGTTCATATAAAAATGGTGGGACGCAAGGACAAACAGCCCATAGAAGGGCCAAGTTCACCACCTTCTGCTGCTGATTACCTCCAGGATAGGTTTGAGTGTCCTTTTCCCATTTTCACTGAGAAAGAAGGTAAGAAATTCCAATTTTTCAATAAAAAAAGACTTATGTGGGTATGCTTCACTTAGATTTTACTTTGCTTCATGATTTAGGGCTTACTGCACAATTTGATAAGTATATCAAATATATAAAGTGGGAAAATTTTGCTAGTATAACCTTACTTGTTAGGAAAAATTGGGCAGTTGAATTTTTTGTCACTTTGGCTTATATGGACAATAAAAGGACTCAGTTTAAATTTAGACATCAGGGTTGTGAATTTGTTTTTGGCTTTGATGAAATGCATGAATGGTTTGGCTTTCTTTTGAATGAAAAACACTTTAATGCTAATGTGTTTGATCACAAGCCTGTTTGGAATAAAATAATCAACTTAGATGTGTTTAACAATAAAAATGCACCAAATCATCTTATCAAGGATGATGCTCTATTTTTATTTCATAAATATGTTTTTCATGTATTGTTTGGAAGAGTTAAAAGCACCAAAGTTCAAACTAAAGATTTGTTTGTGCTCGATTTGATGCTGTCATGTAAAACACCTTGTTCCATAGATTTTATTTTTGATGGTTTATATCATACATCAATTGCTAAGTCAAAAATGGTAAGCATGTGTCACATGGTTACCGAAATTATTATAGGGTGTTTAGGCAATTTGGCAAACTTTACTTTGGATGAAAATGAGTCAGTTGCTTTAATGGATGTCAAATACTTGTGCAATTCGCATGTATTAGATAGAGGCGCTTGGCCTTCGCAGTTTATTTCATGTTTTGCGCAGGGTGCTGGTCCTAGTCGTGACAAAGGCAAAGGTAAAACTCCTGAATCTTCTATTGTAGCAGCATCTGGAGATTCATATGGCTTTAATGATGAAGATGTAGCTGGAATGCTAGTGATTCGAGTGTTGGACAAGGTGCTAGTGCTGAGCAAGGTGATATTACTGGTATGCAGCAGGTTCTATCACATTTAGATGGTATCGAAGCTGCAAATCAAAGTCTGGCGGTACGCATGGATTCACTAGAGGCTACTGTGCAATAAATGCATAAGAGTCACAAGAGTTTAAGCAGCAAATAGCTATCATTTTTCTGCCAGCAGAAAGTTTAATTCACTCCTTCACTTCCGGGATCCCCTAGTGGACTAGCTAAGTAAACATTCCTTTCTTTCCCATCTTTAATTTTTATTGTGTTTATGCTTGTTTGTGTTATGTGATTGTGATATGTGTTCTATTTTTGTGATTCTTTTACACAATGGGGACATTGTGTCCTTTAAGTGTGGGGAATAGGTGCCTATGTTTTGCATATGTTAGGTTATAAATATTATAATTGCATTGTGTTTTCATTTTTGTTGTTTTTACATGCATGTTAGATTTTTAGGTTGTTGTTAGTTTGCATAATTGATGAATGTTTGGTAATGTAACATGAGACAACTTCATTGGCACGAGATTTTTTTTTTGGTCTAGTTAGCAAAATGATGGAGGAATACAAGTGTTTATTTTACTTTGACATCTTTATGTGCATTGTGAGGGTTATGATTTGGCAAAGCACTTTAGTATAGGTTCTTTTTAAGTTGTTTATCCTTTCACATGTAAATATGATTATTTTAGCAAATCATTACTTAAAGTAATTCGACCTGTAGCTAAGTGAGCTTTTGAAGCCTTTTACATTGATAATTTCTTTGTATGAGAGCCTTGATATGCCATATACTCTATAACTTATTTTTGGTAAACTTCGAGATTACATTTAGTATAAGTTTTGCAAGAGAAATGATAAGGGCACTAGAATATAGCCAATTTAACTTGCTTAAATAAACCAACCCTTTTTGACTTTAGGTAGCCAATTTTGAGCTTTTAGCCAATTTTTTGTTGTTTAACCACATAATTAGCCTTAATCTAATTTTAAACAATAAACTTTTCTTTTCGAAACTTATGTGTGTGGAAGATTAGGATTATTATGTCATTTGAGACAATTTTTATTAAGTAAGTATGATAAATAGTTAGCTCTCTTTTGTTTTTATAAGTCCAATGATATAAAAGTTGAAACAAAAGCTAGAAGAAAAAGAAAAAAAAAAGAAAAAAGAAAAGAAAAAGAAGTGAATAAGTGATTCAAAGAAAATAAAACTAGCACAATGTATGGATACTAATAAGGGAGTTAGAATAGTAAGTTAAAACTTCATATGATCATGCTATGTTGTTTTGAGTCTCTTATGATATGGTGATCACTTTTTCTCTATACATTATGAGCTACTTAATCAAATTTATCCTACCTTTACCTAAGCCAAGTTACAACCTTTAATAAGATCCTTTGATTTCATGCATTTGACTTATGCTAATAGTGGAGATGTTTATTCGATTACAAGTTTATGGTATGTAATGGCATATTAAAGGAAAGAGTGAAACACTAAACCCTAAAAATTTGAATGAGAGTTACTTTAGGTAATGTTTTGTATGAAATAGACTATACATGTGTTAAGACATTCAATTTTCTTGAGTGTTTATATTATTGTGCTTTGCAATTTTCTAATTCTCCAAATGTGCATGGTTGTTGAGTGGAATGGGCAAGAGTATTGCTTGAAAATTTGCAACTTGAGACTAAGCTATATAGAGATGAAGTTGTAACATGATTTTCCAAGTGGTGATCAATTATGAATGTAAGCTCCATCATTGTGTGAATGTTTTGTGTGTGTTGTTTTATGTTATTTTCTTGCATTTTGAGTTTTTGCTTGAGGACAAGCAAAAGTTCAAGTGCGGGGAATTGATGTGTGCTTGAAAAGCTCATAAATATTGTGTTTTCATGTGTAGTTTTGTTGAGTATAGTATTTATTATTTTGGAATTTTATGTATATTTTATTGCTTTTATGTATTTTATGTGTTTGTGGATGTTTTACTTGTTTTATAAGAGAAATGGAATGGTTTGGAGCTTAAAGGTTATTATTTGGAGAAAAAGGTGAAGAATTAGGGCTATAAAGGCATTGTTGTAAGGGCGAGCGGAGGAAGCCAAGCAAGCAAAAGTGAGAAAAATCGCAAGCCAAGTCTGAGCGTGTCTTGTCATGAGCACAACGAGAGGTGGTTGAGGAAGTTAGTTGAATGTAAAGAGTTGCATTTTTTCATCAACACGTGCAACTTTTTGGAGAGTCATTTGAAGGGACATCTCTTTTAGAGATGCATATATATTCTCTTGAACAAAATTTTTAGAGGATTATGGGATTTTGATTTTGTAACTTTAAGAACAATAGTTATTTAAGTACTTAGTTTAGTTTTCATGATTTGAGGAGAAGGCAAGCAAGGAAGAAGATACCTTTGGTGAAGGGAAAAAGGTTAAGAGATCCCCTTCTTCTATTTCTTAATTTTGTTTCTTCCTTGTAATCTTTAAATAAATGTTATTTTTGTCATTTGATTTATATGAACAATTTACTATTTTCCATTTACATAATTGATCTTTGAATGTAGAATTTATTATTAATACTTTATTAGTATCATTATAAGTTAAGGAAAACGAGCTTAGATGGCAATTCCTTTTCTGAAAATCATCACAATGGTCATAAATAAGAGAGTTGGCGAAAGTAACATCTTATTGATAGTTAATAGGAAATTCATTAGCAAAACATAGTTTGAGAGATCACATGTGGAGATAATTGCTATAGTTTGGTGATTAATCTTAAAGTGTGTAATTAAGAATCGACTAGTTCATTAACGAGAGTTAAGGATTAGCATTTTAATTGCATGTTTTAGGCAGTCTAATTCATGTCGAGAGAGTGGATGAGAAATATATTCCAACTTGGCTTACCAATAAGATTAAAACATATTAATGAAAATAATGGTATCAAGTGCATGATCATTAGATTTCATTATATATATTGTCTTCTTTGATTATATTTAACTAAGATTTAATTAGCTTCCACAATATAGTAGTTTAGAATTAATTTCTATTTATGAACGTTGTAAACATGATTAAAATTGAGTAGTAATAGTGAGTGATTTCAATCAACATTCCTCGTGGGATCGATATCTAAAGTACTATAATTGGTACACCATATACTTACGGTATTTAAGCTTCTAGAAAAAGCATAACATCTCTATATTTTATTCTGATTTTACTTTTATTTATAACATATTATCAGCACGATAGCCTCTATTGATTATTGGAAGTCAGTGGTTTACAACACCCCAGCTCGAAGGGATCAAGAATTATAATTTACAAGATTAAACGGTATGTAGATTTAATTCGTAAACTTTAAATTATTTTAATTCTCATGTGTTAATGAGATTATTTAAGGGTTGAGTAATTATATCCTACAATAAATTTTAAAAATTTCAATATACGAAATTATTAAAAAAAAGTGAGAATAGCATTTTTCATTGCCATTTATTTTGCTGTGGACATTAATATAATTTTAGTGATTTGTTTTGCATAATTACAAATTGATCCTTGCTTAATTATATTTTAATCCTTATATTATATATATGATGAATATATTTTTTGTAAAGCCATATTTTGGTTTTCAATTTACTCTATGCATATTTTTTTCATGTGTAATATAATTATTTTCAGACTCCTGAAAAGTTATAATACAATTACTCGGATATAATTTGTTATATTTCTCCAATATATCCCGCAAAAATTTATTTTTAAAAGATATTCGCTAAAATGGATATCATTTTGAGACTGAGAGAGAAATACTCGAGATTTACTTTGTATAAGATAAGTAATATATATATATATATATATTTTAAAGATAATTTAATTTTATTTTGATACAAATATTAGCAAACTCAAAGTTTACTAATATATACAAATATTAGTAACCTGAAGTTTACTAATTGTTGTATAAATATTAGTAACCTATTGTTTACCAATTATACAAACATCAATAAACATGAAGTTTATTGATTAAGTGATATTAATATCAGTAAACCTGAAGTTTATTTATTATAGTAAAATTGAAAATTGAAACAAATATTAATAAACATGAAGTTTATTAACTGTCACAAATATTAGTAAACACGAAGTTTACTAACTATTTAATATTAATATTAAGAAACTTAATGTTTATCAATTGATATAAATATTGATATAATAAAAATAGTAAATATGAAGTTTACTAATTAATAATTGATTATTTGGCATGACCGATTTGATTGGCCCGGATCAATTATAATACATAAATTATTGAGAACTAATACATACGTATTTATTAAAGAACTAGAAGTTTCTTTTAGTTCAATTTAAGGAATTCTCATAATCTACTTGTTTTCAAGAAATATTACTAAAGTATCACTAGCTAATAAAAGGGATTGAATTCCCTTCATTTTGAAATGAATAAAGATAATATATGTGGGCCCACTATCCACCATGTGAATCACTCAAATGTTTTATAATTTTTAAAAGATGCATCGATAAAATGGTTACATGTATGTTTATTATCAACTCACAACCTGCAATTTGTGAGATTATTCAAATTAAGTGCACAATTTCCAGAATATGTAATCAAGATATTTTCTTGATAATGCTAGCGATCATATGTCACAGGTAAATGATTGTTATAAGCTCGTTGTACATATTCATACTCAAAGGTCTAGCAAAAATATTTATTTAATGCCTCTGAATAATTGTTATATATTTTTATGAGAACAATAGTGTTATTTTTATATATGGATATATAATTGATGTAAGCAATACTTACATGCATTATACCAATAAAGATCATAAAATTTCTCAATTACAATTTTAGTTGAAAATTACATTTTAATTAATAGCTTTCCTAATATTAGGGGAAGAAGCAACTAAAATAAATAAATACATTATATTTTAGATCCTCATATCGTGAACCTGAAGTTCAAAAGATTAATTAATTATGATGCCAATGTATTTGTTAGTTTATAGAGATTTATTAAATCTCATTTGTATTAGCTGCAAATGCTCCAATTCAGAACAATGTTCTAGTATGATAGTTTGCCTTGTAGGGTAAATTATTTGGTTCCAAATAAAAATAAAATTTATAAATGGCAAGAGGCAAATAAATATATATGTTCATATTATGGAGGCGAGTACTCTTTAAGAGACCTAAGAAATAACTAATTTTTAAAAACCCTAAAAGTAATTCAGGTATCTGAAATTAAATAAGAATTTCAATATGTCATTTGTTATTAAAAATAACCGAAAAGGATAAAGTTGTCGACAACATTTCTATATAAAAAATATTAAAGTTGATATTTTCAACATAGTGAGGATCTTAAAATTAAATTTATTGAAAAATACATATATTAATTGCATTCAATATGAATTTTTGGACCTGTAGTTCAAAATATTAAAAAATATAATGCCAAAAGAGTACAATTAATATTCATGTAATAAACAATAAAGTCGTAAAATATGATTTATTTTATGACATTTATTGTAATGGATTGGCATCAATTGTAAAATTGCATATAATTGATGCAATAAGTTTTTACTCTTTGTCAATTTGATAATATATTAGTATGTAACTAATTAATACTATTTGCCTATTTGACAATAAAATTACATATAATTTCTAAAAAATTTATTATGCCTAAAACATATAAATACTTCTGAAAATTTTTATTTAATACAATTATATGCATTGAATTTTATGTATATGATTTTGAAGTGTTATAGTTTATTTATTGTCATTATTTATTTATGATTTTAATTACTGAAACTCTTGAAGAATTCAAAATGTTTTAACGAATTTTGTACACTAAATTTTGTTTCGAATTAAATATCGAGTACTATTTGATTGAATGAAAATTTTTATAATGTGATTATATGTTTATATATTATCTTCCATTGAGTACTCCAACAGTTGTAAAGTTACTAAATACAACATGTTTCATGATCATATATTATTGCTATTAATGCATTATGTAATCATGTGGCATTACATGGTAATTGTCAAATTGTTACTTAAAATTTAATATTGTTTTAAAGATTTTAGTTCTCTATATAATTATATATATTTTATTTGCATAATTTTATTATCTTTAAGTAATTTTTTAGAAATACTTGAATTAAGTTATTAAATGCATTCATTTGTTATAGTTATTATATGATTTTGTTGTGTACATGTCATTAAATTATTTTTATTACATTTGTTTCATTCCTTCAAATTAATAAAGCAATATAGAATTATGGCCATAAAAATGGTATGTTTAAGAAATGATAATTATTACTATTATATGATTAATTTTCACCATCAAAAGTGGTTGATAATTAAGAAAAAGAATAAGAATGGTTAAGAAAACCATTTGAGAATGGATATAACTTATTTATGATATAGTATAAAATTACATTGGTCACATACCTGTTGTACATATTACTATATTATTAGATTTTATAAAATTTTTTTATCTTAAATGAATGAAAAATGTGTAGATGAATTTGTATGTGCTTATGTACAATATGTAATTTTATAATATAAGTTTTATTTATTATTTTTCAATTCATGCATCATATATCCAGAAGATATGTGGCTCATTTTTAGAAAAAAAACTTCATAATATTACGTATCGAAACTCTGTATGTACAAATTTAAAGTTGTGTACTAATATTTTTATAAAAGAAATAAAAATACACGTTGTACTCTTTTTTCCTTAACTAAGGTTTTTTCCCACTGGGTTTTCCTGTTAAGATTTTTAATGAGGCAACTTATAATGTGTATTAAAAATATTGTGTACTCCTTTTTTCTTTACTGGATTTTGATTCCATATGGTTTTTTTCCAGTAGGATTTTAATGAGGCATAATATATGGACATTCAAGGAAAAGTGTGTACTATAAATTCCATAACTGTGAATGTCCATAACCCTTTAAAATTAATAGCATGACTTATCAAATGGAAAAGGCAGACATTATTGTTCATGTAGGATATTTTGTAATATTGTTAATGAATTTAAAGTCTACCAGAAGCGTGACGATATTTTAACGAAAAAAAATCAATTTTTGAAAGAAAATTTTAATATGGATAAATCTTATCCACTGAGCATTCCATTGGTTGTTCGATCTCTTGATGTCAAGAAAGATCATTTTCGTCCACAAGAAGATAATAAAGAGATTTTTGGTCCTGAAGTATCATATCTTAATGTAATGGATGCACTTTTATGTCTTGCAAATAGCACTAGATCAGATATAGTTTTTGCAGTTAATTTGCTAGCAAGATTTAGTTCTACACCAACTCGAAGGTATTGGAATGGAGTAAAATATATTATCTTCGTGGCACTCCTAACATGGATTTATTTTTTTTTTCAGAAGGAGTAAATTCAGAATTGGCAAGTATGCTGATACTGAATATCTATCAAATCCTCATAAAGCTCGGTCACAGACAAAAATATTAGCCATCCATGAAGCAAATCGTGAATGTGTGTAGTTGAGAACCTTGACTTAACATATTGAGGAAACAAGTGGGTTAGTGGTAGAAAAAAAGTCAACGAAATTTTATAAAGATAATACAGGATGTATCTCACAACTCAAAGGTGGCTACATCAAAAGAGATAAAATCAAACGAATCTCACCAAAATTCTTCTATACTCATGAACTTATAAAAGAAGGGCATATCGATGTTTGCAAAGTTCGTTCAAATGATAATCCAGCAGATTTGTTCACAAAGGCCCTACCAAGTTCAATTTTCAAGAAGTATGTGCACAATATTAGAATGCACCAATTAAATGATTTAGTGTGATTTATTATATTGTTGAGAGAAAGTACATATGAATATTGTACTCTTTTTCCTTCACTAAGTTTTTATCCTATTGGATTTTTCTTAGCAAGGTTTTAACGAGACATATTCATAATGTATAGTCATACAAGGGGAAGTGTTGTAATATATTCCTATTTGGATGACTTCTCATATTGGTTATTTCTTTTATTACTTGATTTATTTCCTATATTCACTTGTTTTTGAATTTATTTGTTTCTTATATAAACTAAATTTTGTGTTTATAAATATACACATTGTTATTGTTTTAGAGATATAATAATATAACAGAAAAATAATACTTTTCGTTATTCTCTATATTTTGTTTTAATTTTATTTTTATTTATAACAAGAATTGCTTTGTTTATAATTATAAATGTGAGCTTAAATTTTGAAGCTAATTAAATCTGCAATGTGAAAATCACATGCCCATTTCCACGAATTCAAATTTCTTTGAGTAATTTAAACTAAAGATTAAAGAAATTCTTGAATATATTGAGGCGCTCATCGATCTATCCACGTAAACAGAAGCGAATGTTATGATCATCAATTATCAATTATTTTTGTTCCGTCACGAGTACATGGACTTCATGAGTGTCGCCAAAATCGCCATTTAAGGATGATTCCGATTTCAACATTCACGCTTCGGAAGATGCAATCCTCATTGGATTTGGACACTCCTTCGATTCTTGAAAAAATAACGTTGCTATTTTATATCTTTTATAATTTTAGAAAACCATAAAAATTTTAACAGTATAGCAAACCAAAGATCATATGTTGACTGAAAATTCTATGGCTTGTATCTTTGTGCATTGGAGCATCGGCACTCCACGCTAAGAGGGCGTGATTAGGTGTGTCATTTGACACTATGTACGCTTGCGCGCTCTTACTCATTCAAATAATTCTCACTTTTAGCTGGTTAAAATAACAACTGTTTTTTTTTTTTAATATTATGTATCTCTTTCTAAAATTAAATTTTATTTAGTCCCACACGTTTGGAAGAAGAAAATTCTTTCACGCACACAAAAGGTCTGTAGCGGCCAGAATTAAGGCGAAATTAGAGGAAAATCATTTTGAATTTCTGACTGTAGTACCAACTGAACATAAATCTCAAAAAGAAAGAAAGACAAAAGACCAAAGATAGAACTTTAGCCTCAGAAGAAGAAATTACTAAGAAGAAAAGAAGAAGGTAAACAAAGAACGAGTTTGAATCTAACAGTATTCACACTGCATTGAAAGAATCCACTAATTCGCACACGATGCTACCCTTGATTTTCATATACGAACCCCTTGTTTTGTCACTAAACTAACCAACAAGAAAAAAAAATAAAAATAAAGCTTTATTTTTAGCTCAATGACCAATGTGATGATCAGCATCTTTTCTTCTGGTGACACGAATGTAGCAAAGAATAGCAGCAAAAATGGCAGTGACAAGACCACCAATGATTACGCCACCACCGGCAACAGATTTATCAGATGAATGATGCTTTCCTAGCCGTCTGATCTCTGGAGCTTCAGCAACTTCACCATATGACTCTGTTGGACTTAATGCCCCCTTCTGAACCTCAATTTGAGATGGATCTTGTTCAGCCATGGCTTGTACGACCAATATCAAACCCAAAACCAACCTAAATAAATCAAGATTTGTATGCATTTTCTCAAAAACTGAGAGCAACGAAGAATAATATTTCCCTTTTTGCCAGAAAAGAGCAACAGCACAGAAATCTTGACTGAGAGGGGGAGAGCGAGCAATTAATATATAGATGTGAGATTTTATTTTATTTTAAAAAAATAAAGGAGTTGTGTGGCTATGGAGATGGAGAGAAGATTCGGTTATTGAATTTTGAGTCGTTGAGCTTGAAACCGTGGTTAGCTGGTGACAGAGGTCAAAGTAACCCGTGTGAAATTATGTTTATGTTTAAAGAAATGAAGGTGATCTGCCGACCTTGATTTGGTCTGTGCCGCTTCCAAAAACCTATGCATATAAGTACAAAATATGTTCGAGGAAAACAGCTTTTGTTTGGTTAGAAAGATTTGCGAAATATTACAAAGGGGGGTGTTATTTCAAGTTAAAAAAGAACCAAAACTGTCCAAGAAACAAGCTTCGTCTCCAATAAAACAAAGAATAGTGCTATTTGGACCGAAAATTAATGCTTGGTTGGCGGCATAAATTCCTCAAAACGACCCTAATTAATGAATTTTGCAATGTATTAAATTGTTTAACAAATCTTAAAAATTCTGATCTCTCTTCAATTTATTTTTAAATTATCTTGTTAAAACCGGATTAATTTACAGTATAAGTAAAATTTTTTGAATATTAATTTTTACTCCCTCTGTTCTTTTTTATTGGTTACTTTTATTATTTTGACTAGAATTAAAAAATAATAAATAAACTTAAATTTAATATTAAATTACGTGATTAAAACTAAATTATAAATCTGATTGGTTCTAATTTTATTGAAAAAAATAAATTAAAAAAATAAATTAAATTACATTAAAAATTTAAAAGTGATAGATAAAAAAAATTTAAATTTTATTTAAAAGTAACAGATAAAAAGTAACGGGGAGAGTATTATTCAACAAAGTTAAACTGAAGATCTTATTTAAAAAAATTAAGTGTAAAACCATATCAACCAATTAATATTAATTCTAATTTCTTTTCATTAAATGCAGATTTATATAATTTAAAAAAAAATAAATGCAGATTTACATATTTCAGTGCTTTTATTATTTTCAGTGTACTTTTAACTCCATTATCTTTTTAACAAAGTCTATACTCAATACCATAATAGTTATACTTAGGGATGCTCACGAGACAGGACGGGGGCAGGAAAAGAGCCTCCACTCCCCGCCCCATGCAATGTCGGGAATTTCCTGTCCCAGTCCCCGCCTGAAACATGGAGAGAAAAACCCCTCCGTTCCCGCCCTGCGGAGATTCCCATTCCCCGATGAATTCTCCAATATGTCCTCAATGAATCCTCGATCCGAGCCGATCCAAATTAAATGTTTCTTATAAATTATATTTCATTTGTATAAAAAAATTACACATAAAAATTAAAATATAAATTTTAATAATTAATAACTTAAAATTAAAAATATTTCATATCATTCAAATACAAATATTTATAAATATCCCATACAATTCAAATTATAAAATAATATTCATTCATTAATAATTAATAACTTCACTTGGAACATTTCCATCCCGTCGTATATCAACCTGAAAAATCAATTAATCAAATATAATAAATTACTTATATATTTATATATAAATTGAAAGTAAATTGAAATTGATGACAACAAAAATATATGGATCTTGTTCAAGATATGGATCTAGTTCAAGAGAAAGAGAAAGTGGTTATGCAAGCAGAAATGAAATAGCACAATTTTTCACAGGTGGGGGGATAAGGGGAGAGGATATATTATCATGCTTTAGTTTTTTTCTAATTGACAAACATAAAACCATGAAAGCACACAAATTAGTCTCAATATCCCTTGGATTATGTAACTTGAATAAAATATATGTATAATAAAAATAAGAGTTCACTATTGTATCTTAAGTTTGAACTGATATTTAAGGAAACAACATCGGTTGATTGTAATGATAACTGAAAACTTGTATCTCCTAATTGTCACCTAAATAATATATTGAGTGAGCTTAACGACCCCAATGGCGGGTCCCAGCCATCCATGGCCCTGTGCAGTGCGAGGTATGACAGCAAACCTAGAAAAACGAAAAAAAATAGAAATAAGAGACTAGAAATCAACCATTTCATCAATGATTTAATCAACTTGAGTTAAAGAAGTTGCAGTCAGTCATGATGCAAATAAGAAATCAACAGCCACAATGCAAATCACCGATTTGAACTTAAGTGAAATCAAGAAAAAATTAATTGCCACTAACGATTTCCTCAACAAGAGGCAAGAAAACTTATTCTTTAACACAGATCTGAAGTGAAAACACTGAAGAAGAAAAGGAGAAAGATGAGGAGAAAGAAAATCAAGATTTGGATCCAAATTAGCCATGAAACTCTGTACCTTTCTATTGTATGACCATCATCTAAATCGAACATTTTATTTCAGAATCAAAGAAAATAGAGGAAAGGAAGAAGAAGACTAACTAGTTTTCAGTCGACGATCACAAAGGTAGATGTCGGCGTCTCGGCGAGGAGCTGCGGTGACGACTGATGAAGAGATATGCAAATCGATTTGAAGATTGATTTCTTTATCAGAGAGAGAGGAGTTGCATTTAGAGAAGAAATGGCAGGACATGAGGTTAGGGACTTAGGGTTTTGAGTGAATAATTTATAGTGAATGGCATATACGTAATTAATTATAAAACTAAGGTTAATATAGTAATATTGTATACGGGATCGGGGATCCCCGCGGGGCTGATACCCCATTCCCTGCCTCCGCCCCGAAATGCATCTCGGGGAATTTTTAATCCCCGTCCCCGCTCCTATGGGGGAAAAATCGAGAAATCGGGGCGGGTTCCCGTCGGGGTCGGGGATTCCCCGCTCCATGAGCATCCCATTTTATACTCATTCCATTCTCTTTTATGTATTATTTTTAAGTAAAATTTAAATTTTATTTATTTGTCATTTTTAGAATTTCGATATAATTTAATTTGTGTTTTCAATTTATTTTTATTTTTCAATACAATTATAACTAATTATATTTGATAATTTAGTCTTAATCACGTAATTTAATTTTAAATTTAAGTCTATTTATTATTATTTTTTAGTAAGTTTATTATTATTTATTAATTTTAATGAAAATAACAAAAATAACAGAAAAAAAATAGGAGTATCTTTTTTCAAGCAAAACATTTATTGTCACTTTTTTTTCATATAAAACTATATCATTTGTAATTAGAAGAAAATTGAAAAATTAGGATATTTATATTTGTATAATTATTTAACCACCAATATAAATATCAGTTTTATTTATACTCCAAAAAATTTATACTTCAAATTTTATTTAAAATTATTATTAATTTTGTGTGTCTTCACTACATAAAATTAAAAATTATGCCTTGAGTATCAATCACAACATAAATATCAGTAATTTATGAATGGATTATCTAACTATGGTATACGGGCCCATTGCTTATTCATATTTATATAACTATATTAAGTAATTTATGGTCAAAATTTAAGATGATACATATGGTAAGCATTCATTTATAAAGTCATATAGTAATTTCGATCTTCCAAATAAATTCTCCAACTAGACATGCCAATTCGTGATTTGAGCCTATGGACATGTCCACTCAAAAAACCGACTCGAACTTAATCCTTATCTGAAAAATGTGCATGATTCGATTTGAACATAACTTTGTCCAGAAAAAAAAAAAAAAAAAAGCATATGACCCAACTCGGGGGTTAACTGGTTAGTTAGTTAGATGGAGGCAAACTATTTATTTTTTCCTCCAATTTCTAATTTCATGAATTGGAGAAATGGGCATCTAATTGTTGCTATTTGATTTTTTTTTTCTCTTTAACTAGGATTTCAAGAAATCAATATTATATCTTCATATAAAAATAATTGCAAGATTCGATCCCAAGAAAGCATTATTCGTATATTTGTAACACCTTGTATTCGTATATTAGAAACAAGTATCTGCGCATTACCAAATAGGATTCTTACTTATTTTTAAATCGTATTAATTCATTTATATTCCTAATCTATTTGGTGATAATTTTTTTTTTCTTTCAGCATGCAAAAATCAGATACTTTGTTGCCCGATTTCTATTCATTTGGTAAATCTTTCGGTAGCATAATGGCCGCAAATGTTCCTAACCCTCTTGCACATTTAAATTTAACACTCCCAATATATATTTATATCATCTCAACCTCCAATATCATTTCCCATTACAACATCAATCATCAGTAATCAACCGAGCATAATTAAATATTAATTTTACCAAAAATTTGTACTTTGGTTTCTTTCTTTCCATTTTTTTAGGAAAAAGATGACCTTTATAAATGGATAAGATTAAAAATTAACAAGGGGGAAGACCATCCCAAAATCCGGTAGTCATACAAAACTTAAATTTTTGCTATTTTATGCGCCTTAGTATTGTAATATCTATTAATTCAAACTACTTCAATATCTGGACTACTAGACAAAAAGGTTTACAATCAGAAATATTAATTCCAAAGTCTGAAAAATCATCTAAACAACTACCCAAAGCAAAATAGATTTCCTACGCATCTATGAAGATGATACCTTTAGGAGGAAGGTGGTTAACTATCCAAGATAATACTGATCGAAGAGCCAATCGTTCAGCAATGCAGGAAGAGAATACACTTGGACAATGACCCGAAATAGCTTTGATTAAATCTCCATCCATATCTCGAATTATAGCCCCAAAACCATTTTTGTCCTTTTTAGAAAAAATGGTTGCATCCACATTACAGACCCACCCCTCGTTTGCTGTGGTAGTAGATGGAGCGACAATCATCTGGCTTCTATCGAAAGGAACAAAAAAGCCATTTAAGATCTCCTTGACTGCTTTCCAATCACCAAAGAAAGATAAGGCAAGGTGAATAATAACATGAGGAGCCATCAAAATATTATCTTACGTCAATTTATTTCTAACATTCCATAGTTATACCATCTCCTCAAATTTATCTTTACTTAAAAAACTTAATAACAAAGAGAGTATATCCAATAAAGGCATAGAATAATCTTGGACAGACATCTCAAAAAAATTCCAAATATCTTTGGCAAGATGGCAACTGAAAAAAATATAAGAGGGATCTTCTAATTGATTACAAAGTAAGCATGAAGAATTAATAGCAATCCCTCTTTGAGGCAACCTAGATCGAACAGGCAAAACATTTCTAACAGCTCACTAAAGAAAATTTTGCACTTTTGGTGGCACTTTTAACTTCCAAATAGTTTTCCAAATATTGTTGGGTTGGAGAAAAACATTCCTCACTCTCCTGCTAGCTACATGATAACCACTTTTCACATAATAATGCCTTTTTTTTTTTTTATCATAATGCCATATTAACCTATCCCTTTTGCTAACACACAGGCAGTGGAATTTTTAAAATATTATGAACATCCACAGCATTATAGAATTCCACAAGTTTATCTATATCCCAGTTCTTTCCATCATTTTTTTAAAAAAAATGCACAACCCTCACTACAAGAAAAATGCAATTTAGCAACGAAAAATAGCAACGAAAAATACCAATTTTCCGTTGCTAAAAACAAATAGCAACGGAAATTAGCAACAGAAAATTCCATCGCTAATCCGGCGGTTGCTATTTTTAGCAACGAAAATCATATTCTGTTGCTAAATTCAACCAACTCATTTTCGGTTAATTGGTAAATTTTAGCAACGGAAATTAATTTTCCGTTGATAAATTTAGCAACGGAAATTTAAATTCCGTTGCTGATTTTAGCAACGGAATTCAACTTTTCATTGCTAAATTTAGCAACGGAAATTTAAATTTCGTTGCTGATTTTAGCAATGAAATTCAACTTTCCGTTGCTAAATTTAGCAACGAAAATTTAAATTCTGTTGCTAATTTTTGCAACGAAAATAGCAATTCCATTACTAATTTTAGGAAAGGAAATGTTATATTTTCCACAGCTAATTTTAGCAATCAAAATTCATACATAAATTCCCATTGGTAATTGTCGTTACTAAATGTAGCCATTGAAATCATCAAAATTTTAAGGATTTGAATAAAATTTTAATTTCAATCTAAATTGATTAGTCATTAAAAATAATATAAAGCAATTAACATTATAAGATAGTATAATCCATAGTATGAATAAAAAATCCATAAAAAATTAACATAAATTCAGTATTGATACCTAAAAAATATAGTAGAATCTATAAAAACCAATATATATAAATACAACTCAAAATCAGTATCAATACGTAAATATTACAAATATAAACTATGTAGTTGGTAAAGGCGAACAATCTGGCTGTTGAGAGGTGTCCTTGTTTTTCAACACTTTCACCTCATTCTTCAGTTGGATTACAGTATCGAGCAACATACTGACAGTATTTTCAAGCTGAATGACTCTCTCAGAAGGTGCAGAACGCCTACTACAAGTAGCTAACATCAAAATAAAATGACTCAGGCCCCTAACATCAAAACGATGCAAAACTGTAGTGAATCATAGACTTGTCCTAAATTCACAAGTAACTCACCACAAGAAAATTCTCAAATACCGACGGAAAATTACAGACGGAACATTTTTCGTAGGCAATTACCGACAGAAAAATGTTTTTTGTAGGGAAAAATGTTTGAAAATATGTATTTTGCGATAATGGAGTAAAATTTGCCGCCCAAATTTACCGACGAAAATTAGCAATGGATTTGTAAAAATTTGTCGTAAACTTGGCGCCAGTATATCGCGGCTAAAATTTCTCACGAAATTTACCGACGGAATCCTATTTTCGTCGGGAAATTCCCTAAGAAAATAATTTTCCGTAGTTAAATTACTGACGAAAAATTATTTCGTCGGTAAATTCCCTACGAAATTAATTTTTCATTGGTAAATTACTGACGGAAAGTTATTCCATCGGTAATTTACCTACGAAAATATGATTCCGTAGGAAAATTACCTACTGAATTATGTTTCTGCCGGTATTTTACTGACGAAATTCATTTTCATAGGTAATTTACCGACGGAATCCTATTTTCGTTGGGAAATTCCCTACGAAAAAAATTTTTCGTAGTTAAATTACCGACGGAAAATTATTCCGTCGGGAATTTCCCTACGTAAATTTCATTCTGTAGGAAATTTGAAAAAAATGAATTATAAGTTAATCTAAACTAAATTCATGAAAATTTTTATTTAGTGACTATATTCATAATAAATTTATATCTAAATAATTTAACCTATCATTTATTGTAAAATAGAAAATGATTTTATAATATTTAGTATTTCGAATTACAACGTGTATTAATAAATATATTTAGTATTTTTAACTTGATTTATAAAATGCTTGATAAAAATAATCATTAAATATCTTGTGCCCATATTACAATTCACTCTTTTTTTAAAATAAGAACTGCACCTTTATAAGTCTAACACTACAAAAAAAATACAGAATAGCGACAAAAATTTGCGACAACAATAAAATTCATTGCTAAATGCATAATATAGCGACAATATTGCGACAAAAAATGGCTTTCGTCGCAAATTTTGAAAGATTTGGTGGGAAAACAAACATTGCGACAAATTAGCGACAATAAATTTTTATTGTTGCTAATATCAGGCGCCAAAAATTTGGCGCAAACAATTGCGACAACAAAAGTAGATTTGGCGACAACATTGTTGTAGCTAATTAGCGACAACATAGTTGTAGCTAATTGGCGACAACAATGTTGTCGCAAATTAGGCAAAATTCACTATTTCCTTCATATGACTCTATTGGCGACAAGATTGTTGTAGCTAATTAGCGACAACATCGTTGTAGCTAATTGTTGTCGCAAATTAGGCAAAATATACTATTCCCATTATATGGCTTTATTGGCGACAATATCGTTGTAGCTAATTGGCGACAACATCGTTGTAGCTAATTGACGACAACAATGTTGTCGCAAATTAGGCAAAATATACTATTTCATTCATATGACTATATTGGCGACAACATTGTTGTAGCTAATTAGCGACAATATCGTTGTAGCTAATTAGCGACAACAATGTTGTCGCAAATTAGGCAAAATATACTATTCCCGTTATATGGCTTTATTGGCGACAACATTGTTGTAGCTAATTAGCGACAACATCGTTGGAGCTAATTGGCGACAACAATGTTGTCGCAAATTAGGCAAAATTCACTATTCCCTTCATATGACTCTATTGGCGACAACAATGTTGTCGCAAATTAGGCAAAATATACTATTTCATTCATATAACTATATTGGCGACAACATTGTTGTAGCTAATTAGCGACAACAATGTTGTCGCAAATTAGGCAAAATATACTATTTCATTCATATGACTATATTGGCGACAACATTGTTGTAGCTAATTAGCGACAACATCGTTGTAGCTAATTAGGCAAAATACACTATTCCCGTTATATGATTTTATTGGCGACAACATTGTTGTAGCTAATTAGCGACAACGTCGTTGTAGCTAATTGGCGACAACAATGTTGTCGTAAATTAGGCAAAATACACTATTCCCATTATATGGCTTTATTGGCGACAACATTGTTGTAGCTAATTGGCGACAACATCGTTGTAGCTAATTGGCGACAACAATGTTGTCGCAAATTAGGCAAAATACACTATTCTCATTATATGACTTTATTGGCAATAACATTGTTGTAGCTAATTAGCGACAACATCGTTGTAGTTAATTGGCGACAACAATGTTGTCACAAATTAGGCAAAATTCACTATTCACTTCATATGACTCTATTGGCGACGACATTGTTGTAGCTAATTAGCGACAACATCGTTGTAGTTAATTGGCGACAACAATGTTGTCACAAATTAGGCAAAATTCACTATTCACTTCATATGACTCTATTGGCGACGACATTGTTGTAGCTAATTAGCGACAACATCATTGTAGCTAATTGGCGACAACATTGTTGTCGCAAATTAGGCAAAATATACTATTCCATTCATATGACTCTATTGGCGACAACATTGTTGTAGCTAATTAGTGACAACATTGTTGTAGCTAATTGGCGACAACAATATTGTCGCAAATTAGTCAAAATATACTATTCCCGTTATATGGCTTTATTGGCGACAACATTGTTGTAGCTAATTGGCGACAACATCGTTGTAGCTAATTGGCGACAACAATGTTGTCGCAAATTAGGCAAAATATACTATTCCCGTTATATGGCTTTATTGGCGACAACAATGTTGTAGCTAATTAGCGATAACAATGTTGTCGTAAATTAGGCAAAATATACTATTCCCTTCATATGACTTAATTGGCGATAATATTGTTGTAGTCAATTAAACCATGATTTTTTGGTATTTTTTTATCAAATTTGATAATTTTAAAATTTTAATAAACATTAACGATACATTTTTTTATTTTACTCTGATGCACAAAAATAAATAATTAATAAAATGAGATAAATTGTTATAGAAAAATAATAAAATGATATTTTAGTAATTAAAAATTAAATATTAATTGTATTTACGTTTTAGTATTAATTAATGATTTTTCAGTTTATATTAAAAATTGAAAATTATTGCTTTGAGGTAAAATGAGGAGAACATAAGTATAAATATAAATTATCCTTTAAAAAATAATATATATCTATGAAGCAAAAATTTTAGCGGGATTAGAAATAAGTGGGATTTGAAAATTAAAAAATTCAGTGTTTTTTAAGCAAAAATTTTAGCGGGAAAGGTTTAAACTTGTTTTGCCACCAAATATTACATAATTATTGAAATAGAAAATGGGTTCGGTAACCATTTCTCAGTTTCAGAAAACCAGCAGCCCTCCTTTCATTTTGATCAGGAAGCCACCCCCAACCCCAACCTCAATGAAATTAAAATCAGGTGAATCCTCAAAAATATTATGTGAAATTTACGCTGAACCAAAAGAAAAAAAGGAACCCCAACCTCCATTCTCGGGTGTTTTGGTGGTGGATTAGAATGGAGGAGAAGTGATTAGGGAGGCGGAATGCCCATATGCCCATATTGCCATATATAGAGATCATCGACATCTTGTGTCCCTTGTTGGGTATTGCATTACTGGAGGTCAAAAGCTCCTTGTTTATGAGTTTTTACCAAATTCTACCCTTGAATTTCACCTTCACAGTACGTTTAAAAATCCATTAACCCATGCATTCAGCTCGAATTCAGAAAAATTATTGCTAATATTTTCATGGAAATTTTGCAGGTAAGGGTCGCCCGGTCATGGATTGGCCCACTAGGATCAAAATTGCCATCAGATCAGCCAAAGGACTTGCTTACTTGCACTAAGACTGTAAGTCATCCAAAAATCATCCATCGAGACATTAAAGCTGCAAATATTTTACTTGATTACAACTTTGAAGCTAAGGTATGTATTTTTAGAGCTTCTACGATATATTTCTACTTGGGATTGTTTAGATTTAGTATTTCAGCTGATGATTATATATTGACATGCAACTTAATTAATTAATTAATTAGGTGGCAGATTTTGGGTTGGCCAAGCTATCTTCAGATATTAACACTTATGTTTTAACTCGTGTCATGGGAACTTTTGGGTAAGAAGCTATTATTACTACTTAACAAATAAAAAAAATAAGTGCTCAGCTGGAACTGAATTATTCGCAGCTTCTGGACTTCTAAATACTGGCCGCTAAAAGAAAAATTATAATTTTCATTTTTAGGTTAGTATCATTAAATTAAAAACATCAACAAGTAGATATGCAAAGAACTGCTTTATCTTTTATAGATTTTACTGATATGTATTCGGATTAATTAGATCAGTAGATTGGTAGGTTTTGAATATTGTTGATTAGACAAGAAAATGAAAAGAAAAATTAAGATACCACTTACCTTTAATTTGATATAATGTGGAAGAACATTGGTGTTGAATTGTAAATGAAATTGCAGGTGTAACTTCCAGAGAAATTAGCTGCTTAAGTCATGAACCATTAGAACAGAGGTTTGCCTAATATTTTAGAATGTGAAATTTTAAGCAAGCAGGGACAAAGTTGTGTGTGATTGGATTGAATATATCATATATAGAGAGAGAGAGCAAGCGAGAGAGGGTGGATCAAATGGACATGCTTAAACGATCCGGCAGTTGGAATTACAGAGAAGTATGGCCTTTTTTTTAAAAAAAAAAGTTTTGGGGTGGTAAGTGGTAACTAATTGATTGATTGAATTTGCAGGAGTAGGAAAATTATTTGTTTAGTCTTCTTGTGACTTTGTTTTGAGCATATGGATAATTATTTGACATATGTTGTCTAGATATTTATATGCCTGCTTATTCATATTCATCTTTGCAAATAGATTCAACTAGAAGCATGTGGGTCAAAGTGGATAACTGGGACAATCTTACTGCTGGTATGTAACCATCTTTCCATTCTGTTGCCTTATGCGCTTTTAAGTCGTTACCTAATAAGTAGAGATTTCTTGTTTTCCTCTGTGCATGAATCTTGTTATTTTCCTAGAATAATAGTTTATTATTTTTTTCCTCATTAATATTCTTTTTTGACTGCCCTGTACTGATTGCTTGATTCTATGAATAGCCAGCTGGACCTGTCGCCACTTAGAATAACTTCTAATACTTTAATGTGCCTGATGTGTATTAAATCTGATGCGGACATGAGTTGGGAATTTTTGCACTAAAACAGCTAGCTGTTTTAGTGCAGTTTCTGGGTGTCGATTTTTGCACTAAAACAGCTAGCTGTTTTAGTGCAATTGGCTGGCTGTTTTCAAGGTGGGCACAAACGCAAGAATTACTTAGGCCAGGGTTATAAGTTGTTATTTTTGGTATGTTTTATTTTAGGAAGTGTTTTATTATTGCAGTATTCTATTTTAGGTAGGACTCCCATGATTTACGTTATTTTGTTTTCCTTTATATGCTTGCTTTCGTTTTTCAATTGTATCTTAGGCTTTGATTTGAATTCAATTACTACAATTCTCTTTGGAGAGTATTTCCGCTGCGTCAAAATCCAATTGTTTAAATCCTGTTGTTGCTGCATAAAAACGTGTGAATGCTGAATTTGTTTTACTTTTTTCACTAATTTTATTGTGTCCAGGCCATGCTTGTGCATCCTGATAAAAATATGGGAAGTCCTTTATCAAGCGAATCTTTTAAGAAACTTCAATGTGCTTATAAGGTAAGTATATACATGCACATTAAAATAATTTCTTTTATTTTATTTTTTTAGGTTATAAATTATGTAACTATGCACTCTTTCATCTTTACGCAACAATACATTATTAATTTAATGCATAAAATTATTATTAATAACAGTTTAAGAAAGAATTTTCCGTTGTATTATACTATACTCCTTGTGTGGTGTCATTTAATCATGCAATTAAATTAGACTAGTAAACAGTTAACCAAAAAAAATAATTCAGTAATATTGGTCTTTTCATTTTTGCAAGGATATGAACTGCATTTAATTTGAAAAAACTATATATTTGTCATTTAATTATTTATGATTGATATATAACTTCAGTCATATATATATATATATATATATATATAATGTTTGGGCTGGTTTGGCCTATAGAAGTTGATCTGAAATTTATTGAATCGCTTGGACGAGAACTTAAGCTTCTTGGAAAGGTAATGTTATTATTTATAGTTAAACTCAATTCTTACAATAATGGGCTAGATTGGGCTCAATCATAATTATAAGCATTATTTAGAATTGTAGAATAACTAATCGGTGTGACTCCTGGGTCCACCTCTTTTGTTGGCTACTTATTCCTGCTTTTGGTGCTTATATGCTTTGATTGTCTGCTTCTCTGCTGTAGCATTTACAATTCAATGACACTGCGAAATGATTTTCGATGTTGTATTTTCAAATCCAATGGACAGGCTAATTTGATACATTCAATGATTAAGAAGAAATATAAGAATTAGTATCAATAGATCTCATTAGTTTCCTATTTTCTTAGATATATCTTCCTTGATAATATCTTATTATGCTGATTCTTGCTTTAATTATAATATCAAAGGTGAGAAGGTAGAAGAGTCGAATACACTGCATGTTGACATGGAATAGAATTCCAATTGTGATATCAATGGCTAAATTATTTGATTTGGTCATAGTATTATTTATAAATTGAATTAATAATAAATTGCATCTTCCCAAACTCAAATTTATGTTTGCTAAATAATTTTTTTATTGTTTACTCTTATTTTAGATGGTTTAATCACATTGTGTTTCTGGTCTGTTGGTTTTTGTCAATTAAACTGCTTTTATTGATGCTTTATATCTGTGTACATGCTTTGTTTCTGGTTTTTGTCATTCTTTACATTCTCTTTTGTTTTTTGCTTTCTAGTTCAACTTAATTTAAATTTATCAATTCTACTTCATTTTTGCTCATCTCTGTTATACATGTAGGATAAAAATTCAGCTAAAGAAACTTAGCACCAAGTTGAAGAACAAAAAAGTTCAAAATTATTTTTATTATCATTTACATAGTTTTTTAATGGAAAATTATGTAATTAATTAGTTATTAAATTGGTGAATTAGTACCGAGGGTTTTCAATTTACCTCCAATTGATGAATTGTTGTTGTGCATTTCCCACAGTGTAATATAATTTTGAAAAAGTTTAAAACATGCTATGACTATTGCACATTATTTTGAAATACAATTTGTAATATCATTTCTCTATTGCAGCCGTTGAATCATCAGTAGAAGACACTTTTTGCCTTATGGTTTAGCTAATTTCTGGAAACCTATATGGGATGTTTAATATGATCCTTTAATTGATTTTTTTAATGGCCGTAATCAATTGATTTCTTTAGCGTTGCATTTTGCAATGCTTTATGCCCATTTAACAATTGTAGTAGCATCCCTAGCATTTTTGGTAGAGAGATATCAGTGTTGCATTACTTTTAATAGAAAATATATTAACAGTTAATCATTCTAGATCTGATATGCAGGTTCATCTTTACTGCTGCTCCTAGAGGAGTTCTAAAATTGTGGAAGTGACATGATCCTTTACTTTACAAGAGATTGGAGGAGAGGTTAGAGCAGCGGCTATCCACCATGAGGATTGAGCTTCAAGTTCATATTCATGTTGAATTTAGGACATTTTGTATATCATTTGTCACTACAATATATGCATGTATTATTTTGGATATACAATTAATTTAGATATGCATTTGTAAATAAATTTTTTTCATATATATATATTGAATGTTGAGTAATAAATATAAATTTTTGTATTTGTAGTTTATTGTTTAAATGATTAAATCTCTATATTAATTTAATAAATTAAAAAATAATTTCAATTTAATAATGGATTAGCATGTATGAACAGTAGCTATTTAGCGACGATATATTGTTGTAGCAAAATTTGGCAACAACATTACCGAAGCAATTTTGCAACGATCGAACTGTCGTTGCAAAAATTAGCGTGAACAATGTTGTAGCAATATTGTGATGAAAATATCGTTGTCGCAAAATTTTGCGTGAACATTGTCGTAGCAAATTAGCGACGAATATTTTGTCGTCGCAAAATTGCGACAAATATTTAGCGACAACGATTAGTTCTTGCTAAAATTTGGCGACGACTTATTGTTGTAGCTAAATTCTGCTACAACGACTTTTGTTTCAAAATGATGGTTGTCGCTAAGTTGTCGCTAAACTGATTTAGCGACGAAAAAATATTAGTTAGCGACGAATTTTGTCGTCGCTAATTTGCATTTTTTTAGTAGTGTAATTATAAACCATATTGGATACTTAAGGTGACAAATGTTCACCCAATCCATGAATTTGATATAACCATCTATGTGAATATGACCTCAACAAATTGTAAATAATCCTTTTGTAATTCTTTAATTATATAATTATATGTGATGCCATTTTTTGTTTATAATATGAATATATAAACAATTTATAAATTATACACACATAAAAATTTTATTTTTAATGATTTTTGAAAAAAAATAAAAAATAATATCATAAAACTTGATACACTCATGATTTGACTAGTTCATTATCCATTTAATAATAATTTATAGCTTATTTAAATTATTTTTTGATCTAATTCATTTAAAATTTATAAATTATTATTAATTTATGATCCAAACTATTTGTTATGTTTAATAAACATTATATTTTTTTTTATCAACTTAAACAGCAAACAAATATTTAGAATATAAAATGATAAATTATAAACCATAGGACTTTAATAAGTGAAAATTATGATAAATTAAATCAAATGTAATTTTATGGGCCTCGTAGGAACACAAAAAGCCCACAAACAACATATATTCAATGAGGCCCAACCCAAAAAAAAATTTAGTTAGCGCTAGGGTTTATGAGTTTAGCTCTTATATAAATTTCAACCTTTAGCCGTTTCACTGTCCGCTCACTAGGGTTTTCTTTATTTTCTTTGGTTAGTCATAGCCTTTCATCTCCTCTCTACTTGTGTAAATTTATCATATGCTCGACGTGTGACTAATTCATATGTTTTCATCTTTCTTTCATAGGAAAGAAGCCTCATAGAGCGTTTCTTCAAAGCATCCAATCATGAGGTATGTCCAAAGATCTGAGCTCATATTCATTTTTTTTTATCGTAGAATTGTTTTAATTTTATTGATTTTTGCTGGGTTTCTTTCATTGTTTTTAAATTTGTATTTTGTTAGTGGTCAAGGATTTGACTTGTATAGTGTAATATTTCTTCCATTTCTTGGATGCTTAGTAGAAAAAAGTTGACTAGATCTACTTTCCTAAATATATTTTTTTATCCTATTCGTTTCTGAATTTTTTTTAAATAAATCCTAAGTTCATAAATTAGTAGAGAAAATAAATTTAAAATTTAAAGTAACAAAATAAGATGAAAGAAGAAATGATCGGGAGCTCGTCAATTTGATCGGTCTCTCTCATTTTCATTTACTCTGTGAGGTAGTACTAAAATTTTGGATTATTAAATTGAAAAAGTAAATTATTTTTCTGCATTTCTAGTGAGTTCAACATCACAAAAAGCAATTGGTTTGCTTATGTTTTGTTGGTTTCTGCTAATGCATATCTCAATCAACATTATTTCTTGGCAAAGACAAGACAACGTTCGGTGTTTGAAATTTCACGTCTTTCTATAGTAAATAATTAAATACTTAGACTTTGAATGTTGGATAGGAAGTTGACTGTACAACTGAAGTCTTAGCACTTAACAGATATTTATTGAATTTATTCATATTTAATAATTATATGAAATTCACTTTTTTCATATAATTATTCAAGTATGGTCGAGGATTATCCTCTTACATATATAATTTTATTTGTACATTTGTATATTTCGCAATTAAACTCACTGATTATATTTACAAAAACCTAATTTCTAATTCCTTTGATTTTTAATATATATGTATATATATATTTATAGGGTATATGGTCTGGAATGATTGGAGGTACCTTCTTACAGACTGTCATTTTAGTATGGGTCACATACCAAGTTTCTCCTATAGGTTGAGCTTCACAGTTTTGAAATGGAATCTACATTTTGAACATAGATTATTCAGACAGTTTAGAGTAGAATAAGATAGAAGAATATAGGAACTATGAAGAGATTGATTAATTAACAAACAAAAGTTTGATGGGATTTCATTAATTATTTTAATGGTACATGTAATTACTCCCTTGGCTTTTCTTTCATTGCTTGAAAGCTTCCAGCTGATGTCTTTTTATTAGAAAAAAAAACAGATGACTTTGGAAAAAAATTCAATTTACCTGTCTCAAATTGAAGTACAGTTGAAACTTGTTAATGGGTTATGTTCTAGTTTCTATTATGGTTCATGGATTTTTTTTTTTTTTATTTTGCTCTTAATGTTTTATGAACTCTGTAAAAGAAATTAAATTTTCACTTTGTTTGGTCGGAATTATATGTTTGTTAATTATAGGTTTATTTGGTTTTGCTTAATTTCTTTATAAATTCTGATTACCTGCTAATTAGAATATTTTCTTAAAAATATATAATAGTTTTAGTGACGGAATAGTAACGATTAATTCCATCGTAACTTTTTTAGCAGTAGGCAAATTTACCGACGAAAATATACTACCATTGTTAAATTTGCCTATGAAATAATTATTTCTGTCTGACAATATAATTCCGTCGGTACAATTGCCGACGGATAATATAATTTCGTCGGTAATTTTACCGACGGAAAAGATTCCGTCGGCAAAAGTGCCTACAACCGAATCTCCTTTGCCATTTGCTGTCACTAAATTCCGTCGGCAATTTTATTCCCCTACGAAAATTCACTCAATTTCGTCGGGAATTTTTGTCGGTAAAGTGAATTTTTCTTGTAGTGACTGGATTAAGCCCATATCAAACTTTTCCTGCCACATTATCCCAAAATGCTAAATAATTTTGAGTTAGCTAGAAAGAACCATTTCACTAAAATTAAGCTTCTAAAGCTTGTTCATTCCATTAGATGCTCAACTCTTAAGTTCTTGTAGCAACATCAAAGAAGCCAAATCACATAAATATGCAAGAGAAGCTAAACATCAAGATAAGTTTCCTAATAACGTTCTTATATTTTTATTACAAAATGATATGTAAAAAGATATAAATAACTTATGTTAAGATCTCTAGCAAGAAACATATTCATATGCACACCACACATTCACATGAACAAGAACTAACAAAAGGCAAGAAGCAGGGAAAAAGAGTTGTAGAAGGCAAAGACCAGTAATTGACTTGCATGTAGAGTAAAAGAGAAAAGTTAATTCGCTTTCTTAATTTATAATAAGATCTTGCTGAAACCTGGATACAATTGAAATCACAAATGAGAAAAATAACAACAATCAAGGTATTACCTTAAGAATTTTGAGCTTCACACTTCCATAAATAGCACCAAAACTAAATGTGAACGCCCTAGCCACCTAACCAGGTGAACAAAAAAACAATTGGTAAAGAATCAAACAACAATTTTTATTTTACTAATATAAAATTACCTCACTAATTTTCATGTATTTATATATACTTTATAGGTATATAATTACATTTTTAAAAAACGGAATTATTATCATACTTTCAATCTTTTAAATTACTACAGATTACAGCTAAATAGGAAAAAATGCATGTTTACATTCTAAATTACAATTATGATGTATATTTTTCTTTTTCTGAAATAGTTATATTTGACCTCAAGTTTTAATTGGAAAAGGATAATATTAACGTGAAAAATATTCATAATAATTAATAATTATTTTAAAATGATGAAAAGTTAGCATGTCATACCATATAGAGTCGGTTGACTCAATTTCACATTTCTACAATCCTATAAATCCCGTGATGCAATGCAACTTCCCAGTTCCTAAATTAACTCAACTATATGCTTGCTTTTAAACTAATTGAATAGGAAATAAGACTTTGAATCTGTAAAATTGTGGTTGATGCATAACATCCCAACTGCAACGAGTTTTCATTTGAGTTTCATTGCACCAATGGGCATTTATTTGAAGTAAAATGTTCTCATCCATAGAACATTGAGTTCTATGTTTTCTATAAGTAAGCTATTTTTCTCGTTGGTTAACAAACGAATATTTTAAAGGCATCATAGTTTTCTCCTTTCTTATCAAAAGAAAAAAATCGTTTGCATTTTTTTCATTGAAATCATACATTCAATGACGTTTTAGATATTCACATGCTGAGAAATTACTCTCATCTGACCATATGCTACACTTGTTTCTTATCCATGTTAGACTCAATTAATCCATCTCAGCTTATCTTTGACTCATCCAACTTTGTAATCAATTACGAAAACTTTGCTTTCGATTTCCTCTTCTCTATGTGTATTTTAAAAGCTAAATTAGTAAAGCAATTAGTGACTTTACAACTAGTGTCTGGTACATATAACTACTGATACATATTTGTTGCATCTACAACTGTTTGGGCTGTATTGAGTTACAAAATGTCAACCTATCTCATATATATGATCCATAATTGTTGTATCTCATGTTCACAGTAGTTAGTTATCATTTCTAGATTTTTAATTAGGCTTGAAAATTAAAGTAGTATTGATCTTTTGTAGACATATGCATAATTATTATATCTCATGTTTACATTATTAAGTGATAATTTTTATATTTTTAATTAGATTTGAATATTACAGCATTATTGATCATTTCTATATTTTTTATTTGAAAATTATTTTATAGTGCTAATTTCATACATATATATGCATATATAATCATACTATAACGTGGTCATTCAAAGTTCTTTTAACACCAATAAATAATACCAATATACTGTAATTTATACTGACCTTCTCACATGCAATAGAAGAACCAGATTGGCGCCTGCAGTCCTCTTTTGTTAGAGCTGAACAAACCTCTTTCAGCTGAGAACCACCTTTGGTTTTGAACTCAAACAAATCATTAAAAAATTTCATTTAGCAATCTGGTTACTAGCAGTTTAAGGAAGGGAAGAAATGCTAGTAATGTGCTGATTCAGCCACAGATCTCTTATTCGCATTTCTATATTAAAAAAAAGGACAAAAAGAAAAAGCAAACACATCCTGCATATACTACAGGGAAACAAAATATAGTTCAAATCTTAAATTTCTAATTTCCAAGCTATTAATTTTGATGGTAGCTTATATTTCTAATTATATATTATTCTCATATACAAACTTACAACAACAAATAATTGATGAATAGCTTCTTGAATTAAATAGGATAGCAAAACATAACCGACTAAAAGGAAAAGGCTTCTATGATTTAAGCAATTTTAGTAGTCCATACGTTAATTAATAATATGAAACTTATGACTATACATATTTGAAAAACTAAAAAACAATGGGGTGAAATTCACTCACAAATGTGGCTATACAGAGATGAATCTAACCTCCTGTAATGGTACTAGAGAACAGGTAAAGCCATCCCCTGTTCTACTAACTAAGCATTCAGAGATCAATCTTTTAAGCACAGTGAACGACAACAAATAAGATCTAGGATTTCGTTACAAAGAGTCATGAGTGACATAATTAAGTTGTGTTTTAATCTCAAGTAGGTTGCCTGAAAATTTTATAGCAAGTAGCAATAGATTTTTATAAAGCCATCGTTTATAAATGACAAATATATGCCATGTGGATTAACTTGAAAGTGATATGTGGGCATGGTGGATTAATTTGAAAACCATATGACTGCTTTACTGTCACTTTTCCAACAATCATCACTTAAACATTAAATGATTTACCTTAAGTTTGAACACGCCCAATCCTTAACTTTCTGTTTGCATTAGAGATGTCGAACTTAATGATGTCCAAGTTTGAGATAGTTATATTAATTTAGCAACAAATCTTATCCTAGACCAGCTAGAGACACATTGCATTAATTTAATTTAAAACACTTTTCCAAATTAATAATTAGGTAGTTAAACAAAAACATTTTGTAAATTAATCGTCAAAACCTTCCTACATTAATTGTTTAGAAAATTATCCAATCTTCCTAAGACCTCACCTGACACTGAAAGTCCACTACGTATATCAAAAAAGAATAGTAAATCTAAGATTCAATAAAAACAAAGGGAAAACAAATATAAAAAACATTGTTTACACTCAGAATGTTAAAAAAAGGAAACAAAATCCATCATTTATATAAATACTAACCAAAACAACAAAGGTTTTAGAAAGGCATAACATTTAAGGGGCCAACATTTGGAAACGATAATAATGATAAAACGAAAATGTTAAGATGGTAATTACGATATCAATCAGCTGTGATTGGTAATAAGCTAAAAGAAAGCAGACAAAAAATTGACGTTGTTAATGTCACGTCGATGTATGCACTATGCAGGGTCAAGTCTTGAAGGGCCGGGGCCATCTTATATTATTTCAGAGCTTTTTTTAAAAAAATATTTTGTCCTTAAAACCTAATCCTTTGACATCCACTTGGAAGAACCTGGAATTCTCGGCGCCAATTATCTCTCGTTCATGCTAATCTTATACAAGTATTAATATTTTTGTCTACAAATTTTTTTAATGAAATTTCCAAATTTATATATATATACGTCCATAAATATATTATTATTAATTTTATTCACATTTATTGACAAGTTCAATGAAGTCAGTCTTATGTATGCAGTATGGAGCTGAAGCAGATGGCTCGCAAATATCAAGAAAGAAACGATTAACTCATACAATGTATAGTTGAAAGTGAAAACATAAATAAGACAATGTCAATGTCATATCATATGGTTTTATTTTGTTTTTCTCCATTCATCCCTAATTTCAGGGTGTTAGAAAGTTTACAATACTGCATGAAAGCATGTTCTATTTATTTAGATTGAAAGAACGCTAGCTGGATAGGGGGTCTAGCTTCTCAATCAAGTGTTCCTATCAACACCTACTAAACTTTTTTAGTCTCTTCCACATCACACCTCACCCCCCCAAATCCTAAATTAAAATTACTAACTGCAGTGTGTGTACATATGTATATATAGGCTTTAGGGTTAAAATTAACGTGTAAAATTCAATCACCGGTCAATTTATCCCATTTCATTATACAAATACTTTTTTTTTAGAAGCTGAAAGTTATTTTGATAGAGTAAATAACAGTCCATGACAATCAAGCCCCGGATTGAAGGGCATAAATACTGTCAACAACCAAAAACAAGACAAAATTCCCAAAAACAAAGTGCTAATTCTAGGACCCCACTAGAGTAAAACAATAACAAAAACAAAAAACTCAAAAGCATCACATGCAGATCCCTATATCTAACTCTATCGAGATGAGATGAATATCAAAATCTGAGTTCTCTGTTTGAATTGAAGAAGAACCGCAAATGCTAGCAGGGTTCAACCAACAAAGGGACGTAATCGGAAAGCTCCTTCTTTGACAAATGGTCTGTGAGCTGATTCCACTCTCTTCTTTAAAACTAGCTTGAATCAATAAAATAAAGCAAACCCATGAGATTATTTCGAGCAAAAACCAAGAACAATACAGAGATCTAATAGTTAGGAAGAAAAACATGGATAGGAGAGGAGAACAGAAAGAGATGGGTAAGGAAATTGGACCACTGACCTGCAAAAGGATCAGATTTGTAAGGAAGACGACAACAAAGAACCTAACAGTCTTTGATTTTCTCCCAAAATAGTTTTTCTTCAAAAATAGATGAAGATCGAAGGGAGAGGGCACGAAAATAATTGGGATAAATTATGGTAGAGAGCATGAGATAGAGAGGGAGATGGATAAGGCGCAAAAAGAAATAAAAAAATGCAGAAAGTGAGGCAATTTATACCTAGGGTTAGTTGAAATAGCAACGGAAATAGTTTCGGTTGCTAAATAGCAACGAAAATTCATTTCGTTGCTATTTTTGGACCCAATTTATTTCATCTATTTTTGACCTAAATAGCAACGAAATTAGATTTCATTGCTAAATAGCAACGGAATACACTTTCTGTTGCTATTTAGCAACAAAATTTAATTTCCATTTCTATATTTTATCCCAAATTTTCCTTCCATCAAGTGCCGCCATATTTAACAACGGAAATGAGTTTTCGTTGCTAAATTTTGACACAAAAATCTCCACCCTTTTTAGCAACGGAGTACAACCATTTGTATTATGTTGCTAATTTAATAAAACCTCAACCAATTTTAGCAACAGAATTTAATTTAATTGCTAAATTAGCAACGAAAACAATTCCGTTGCTATTTTTCCATTGTTATTTTGCTATTTTCTTGTAGTGCCTTAATCTCATCTTGAACAAAATCAATACCCTTGCCAACATAAAAATTGCCACTCCTAGGTATCTAAGGATCTTTTTTGAAGAAAATTGATTTTCCATCCCCCACACTCCATTTTACACCTTTTCTAATAAAGACTTAGCTTACATAATACTTTTCAAGTAAAACTAGGATTAAATTCTAGTTAAGCATTAAAACAGTTCCTATTAGGAAAGTATTTCGCTTTGAAATTTTGATAAGCAAGGGTTTTGTTATTTGAGAGAAGTCTCTGTCCCTGCTTAGCATACATAACTAAATTAAAGCAGTGTAAATCTCTAAAACCCGTCCCTCCAACATCTTTACCAAACACATATTTTCCCAAGATAACAAAAGAAGATTATTCTTTCCATTTTTCTTTTTACCCCACCAAAAGGAATTTATCATTTTCTGAAGCTCTTTACAAATAGAAGTGAGAATTATAAACACACTCATATAGATAGTAGGGACAACTTGAGCTATTGATTTTAATAGAATTTCTTTACCCACTTGAGATAAGAATTTATTATTCCAAGTAGAGATTGTAGTAGTCAATTTGCTTTTCAAAAAGCCAAAAATTGCCCTTTTACTATGCCCAATTAAGAAAGGCAGACCCAAGTAATGATCATGATTAAAAAGGGTAGTGAACCTAAAAATATTAGACAAATTACTCCTCTCTTTAGGGGGACACTAGGACTAAAAAATATACCGAAATTCTAAAAATTAATTGATTTCCCAGATTCGTTTTCATAGTTTTGAAGGATCTCCTTAACTAAGTTACATTACCCACTCGTTGCTTTAAAGGAAAAAAAGAGAGTCATATGAAAGAACAAGTAAGAAACTCTCGGCCCTTTAACACTCACTTTACACCTTTGGATAAGACATTTTCTCTCAACATCCTTAAACAAATAAGATACACCTTTGATGCAACCTCAGCAAGTGTACTGAATCAGCAAGTGATATAGGGTGTTAAAATTTAATATCCACGAATATCATACCCAAGAGATTGTAAATGCAAGTAATGAAAATAAAATGTATGCTAAAGAATTCCCAGATTTTTATGTGATAATGCTGTCGAACTATAAAAATTGTAGAAGAACAAATAAAATAAAACTTGCAGCAATTAAAATGAAACTTAAGTAATTAAAATGTAAATAAGATGAAAATCAATATAAATAAAAGTGTTACTCAGGTTCACTCATCCTTTCCATAACCAATTATGAATTTAATTAATCTTACGTTATACAGACCGAATCAGGATAACCCTTTATACCCAAATGCCTCATTTCGGAGAAAGCTATTCTAATCACAAAATATTCCATTCTAGAACAAGTTCTATGTTTAGCTTATGTGTGGGTCTAACATCCTAGGTTCAATTTGCTTTCTCATTTTAAAGCCAAACAACCTAAAATCCCATCCATTTTCCTCTAAACACTAGTTTTAAAACCGCAACACCTGCAACTTATTGAGTTTCATTCCGGAGCAATCTCAAAATTACAGCAATCACAATAGAAAAACAGAGCATAGATACATTCATGGAATTTAAACATTTAAATAAAATACCCAATCTAAATAACATGAGAAAATCATCCATCCAAATCAGATAAATTAATCAAAATATCAAAAACCCATGAAATATCATTGGAGAACCAGTAAAATAAACCATATATATATATATATATATATATATATATCAAATCAAATGTGTTTAACATTCACATTAGGTATTGAGGATTCAAAGATCCCCCAAACAACTAGGTGACTGCTCACAATCCATTATAAAAGAGAAAGGAAAAAGGAAGGAATAAACCCAGAAATTCATGTTGAGGATGAACACCCAGCTGAACCCAAGCATTTTCAATCTTCTTCTCCAAATCTCCAATGAAAAATGAGCTCCAAATGAAAGAAACAAGAAATCTAATCATTATATTTGTGTAAATCTATTCTATTTGCAAGTATAGATCTTTAAAATATGCATAAAAACCTAAAAAATGAAAGAACAAATGAAAAAAAAGAAAACTAGATCTAAAAAATTCATGATATTCTGTCAAATAGCAAATCTATTTTATATAATCCCGAAAGTGTCATGGTCTGCACCAATTCTTATTGACTATAAGATGCTTGAAAATCTACTTTTGGACTGAAATAGGTCATGGTCATTACAAAATACTTGCTGATCGTGAGATACTCCTCAATTCCATTATGTACTGAAAATTGACTACCTTATGGTGGTAACCAATTCTTGTTGTCCGTGAGGTGCCTCTTAACTTGGTTATATACTGAAGATGAATAGATCACGATGGCAATGACTTCTTGTTAACTGTGAGGTGATGAAACTCTGCATTTTGTCAAAAAGCTTACTAGGTCATGGTCATTACCATTTGTTGTTGACTTTGAGGTACTTGAAAATTCTAAAATTAAGCATAGAACACCATTGAATTCTCTCTAATAGGTATAAAAAGATAGAATTTACTAATTTTGATAGAATTTATTGAAACTAAACAAAACAAAGCGACAAACACATAAAAAGACACATAAAACTAGACTGAAAAGACTGAAAACTAAAAATTGAATTAGAGTCATCAAAATACCCCACACTTAGAATTTGCTTGACCTCAAGCAAATTAATCAAACACATTCTTAAAAACTCTAACTCTAACTCAAAATAATAAAATTTAGATGGACTAAAATAACACTTAGCAGAAAGACACTTAAGCAAAAAAATCAATGAACGAGACTCAAACTAATATATATCGATCAATTTCTTGTGTGTGCTAGGCCAAAACAATTTAATCACTTTTCGAAACCAAAAACCCCAATGAACTTCAACAGTTGACCAAAAATAAAAGTATGCAAAAATTTTGCAAAACAATTTTGCGCTCGAAACTTAAGATAGCCATAGGCCTTTCCTTTAGCATAGGAACCACATAGGTCATCTCCACTAAACAAATCAGAGCAAAAACAAGATTACCAGGACTTACTTTAAGGTTGTAATGTAAGGTTAAGGTATTGGCTCTAAAGAAAAAATCGAGTTGACAAAATAAAATTGGCCATACTACCTAAGAATTCCACCTAACTTTCTAAAAATAAACAACCCTTTTCCACAATTTCTACCTTCACTAATAGTACTGAAGATGAATTTCAAAAGACATTAACCAAATTTTATAAATGTAGAGATAGTAAGAGATAAAATTTTCCTTTTCTTTTGAACTAGCTCACCATTTGAAACTTTCTTTCTATTACTAGATACCCCACACTTATTCTCTGCAATAATAGTCTAAATAAAATTTTTGAATTAGAACTCTTTATTCATTGGTTTTTTTTGAACCAAAAGGGCACCAACAAACTCTTAATCTCCTAATTCATCAATGTCTTAAGATTATCAATTCTAAACAAACACTACCCCAAAATTTAAAAATTTTCATCAATTTCCAACACTCTTGACTAATTATACATAGCATAATTCAATTACTCACATACAAATCACCACCCAACTTAGGGTGGCCAATTCTAAGATAGGGGAGGTGAAAGGTATTTAAGTTATATGGTTAGATAAAAGAGTGTAATCAAGAAAATTTCATCAAATAGTATTCTTTTAGCATACCAAGCAGGCTCAACGGGGTTGTAACAATAAAAATAACACAAAGGTAGGATAAAAGTCATTTCAAATGTGACTGCCAAAAAAAGACTGCATAGGTTATGTCCTAATTCTGATTGAGTTGAAAATTTGCTTCGAAAATTCCTTAACTCAACCGCTCTCACTTGATAGTTTTTTTTACACTTTCACAAAACAACCAAATGTGTATGGTGAAACAAAAATCAAACGATAAATGACTAATTGAGACTAATTTGAAGAAAAATTCATGCTAAAGTAAACCATTACTTTCTTCCTACCTTAGGCTCTCTAAACAATCATTTCGCAAATCAAAGTTCAAATTGATTCATTTCAAGAATAACCAAAGACAAACTAGGCTAAATGTGAATGATAACAACAACTCAGCCAAAAAATAGACAACAAAATACAAAAATTGAAATAAAAGACAATTAAAACAACTAAAGACTAATAATAACTAATAAAGTTAAAGATAAAAGATAAAATAAAGCCTTAAATAAATTTAAATAAAAATAAACTACTTAAACTAAAAAAAAAATTGAAATTTGAAGTTTAAACTAAACAGTTTAACCGGATAATCCAAAAACAACAACAACTTAAAACTATAAGCTACGACAACTTTTAAACTTCAACACTAAAAACAAAGGGTTTGTGGTTCAAAAAGATTTCACAATTTAAGCACTTAAAGCATATCTTCAACTTTAACAAAATCTTCACAAATTTCCTAAAAATCTTCATAGAATATCTGTAGCAAAAATTAGCATATTCAATAATCACATAAATAAATCTTCAATCCCAAAAAGATAACTGCTCCCTTACCCCACACTTAAAAGCTTACTACCCTTAACAAGTGAATAAAAATTAAACAAAAAAATTATGAGATAGGGGATTCCCTATAATTAGGTTTCTGGTGACGGAGGTGGGAAATGTGTATCCAAATGCGATGCCACACTCGTAATACTAATGATCACTTGGTGGAGTTGCTCTTGGAATTTAGATTGCTTAGTTGCCAAGGTATTTACCTTTTCCAGTATGGTAGTGAACTGAGCAGAAGACAAAGTCACTTCTCCTTGATCTGGAGCACGAGGTGGTTCACTCAAACTCCTTTGCATCGTCTCTATATATTCCTCCCTATTAGTCAAGCTAAAACCATGCTCTTCAGTATCATCATCAATGATGACCTTCATGTTCTTCAGCAGCTTATTGTCTATGTATGCCACCTTAGGAAGCAACTTACGTTTGCCAAAAATAGTTATCTAACCTCCCAGAGAAATCTTTTTCACCTTCTTAGGATACCACTACATCTCTTGTAACTTGTGCCATCACTATAAAGCACCATTAATCGGGAAGTCTTGAAGCATACAGGCAAGAAAGAGTGCTTCAGGAAGGTTAACCTACCAAGTTGATTTTACATGACATATAGGGGACATGGAAAAGAACTTGTGGATGATCCTGAAGGTGTGATCCTTCAGATGATGTGACTTGGTCTTCCCAAACTTGTAGAAAGTGTCTAAAATAAGGTCCTTGATTTCTTCCCAAACAGTATCCTTGTCATAATTAGGAAAAACATCCAAAGCATAGGCAGGGAAGCCTAGTATTTTTGAAAATCTCACAAATGTCATTTCCTAAGGTATACCCTCAAAGAAAAAAGTAACTTCATCTGGATCTGGCTCTGGGTGTCTCCCTATCTTGCATGTCACTGTGGACACGATGTCCTTTGTCAGCTCAGGGTAAATAAGCTCCTGGCATGCAAAAAATCTTTCCCATCCTATATTGGCAATAAACCCTTACACTTCATCCTTAATTCCTGATTTCTCAAGCAACTCAATGTCCATATAAGCAGAGGGGATGTACTGACATTTGGACACCTGAGCATAGGTCTCCTGCATCCTATTTGGCAGCCAGGTTGGCACCTTTAGAGTGTTGGTCTTTTTCTTACTAGATGAGGGTGGCTGGCTGAATGAACTTGGTGCAGCCTTAGTGCGAGCTCTTTTTGGTTCCACTGCAAAGAAAAACCAAAACAAAATCAAGTTCTTGACAAGACCTAAACACAAATGTGCCAGCTTTAATAATAATCAAATAAATAAAACAATGCTGGACAACCATAGAGGAATGAAGTACACTGAATACACAAGCTAAATGCACCATAATGCATGCAAAGTCATTTAACAACACTCAATCCTACTGACAATTTAGTAAATATAACTTGCAAAGTCTGATCTTAAAGTGCATAATTTTTGCCTAAAATTCCTAAGGCTAGTGAACAAAAAGCATGCAATGATAAAGTGAGGCAAAACATTGAAAATAATATGAGAAATGATTAAAGTGCAAATTGAATGACATCAATGAATTTGCAGCCCAAGGAACAATAGTTCATTCAACAAATCTTGCAATGCAGACTTAGCAATAATAAATAACATCACCAAGTTCAAACCTTTATGAAATTATCAGCCCAAATAAAATGTGCCCTCAATGACCAATATAATGCATAACTAAAGCATGGCGAGTGCAAAGCAACATGCTTAACAAAATCAAAACCATAACATGAATAAGCAACACAAAGGCATTCAACAAGCACTAATGGGCAAAAACATCAAGAGTACGTGAAGTTTCCCTATGAAACAAAATCCACAGGAAGTAGTTAAAGCATTATGGTTGAATAAACAACGAGCATTAAAATTTGACAGCTAAGGTAAGACCAATAATAACAATTTCCAATGACTCAAACACAACCATTTTGTCAAGTTAGATAATAAAAACAATGCCAAATTCCCAATTAAAGTAAGCCTGAAACTCAAATCCCATATGTATAGTCAATAATACCACACATTCACTAGTTCATCAAGTGTTACTTATCCTTGCTAAAAATACTAGATCAAACATTATGCATCAACATAAGGGAAGACAAATACATAATAAGCCAACCACTCATCAGCATTCATTAGCAAGATATACACAACAATTTATAAACAATAAACAATTTGCCAAATATTACTGAATTTTATAAGTATACACAGGTGTTACTTTACAGAAAAAATGGGGCCTCCCTCTATGGACATTAACATCCTTTGCCAAATGATGAAAGGCCAACATTATATGCCTAAATGAAAGAAATAAAAGGAAAAACCCCTATTCTCAAAGCATAAGACAATATGCAACAAAGGGGAAAATGCTCATTTAAACATTTGATTAAATAATTGGCAAGCACACTTCCAATTGCAGGTTAAGCTACTAACAAGAAAACTTATCATATTAAAAAAAAACCATAAAGCAATCTCAGGATTTATGTAGAGAAGTCCTGTAAGAGCAGAATCAACACAATTAAACATCTTTGGGAAAAAAAATAAGAAAAAGAAAAATGAAAAAGAGAAAAACACAAACAATAGAAAACTAAAAAATGAGCAAGAATTAACCTAAGCAACCATCATCCAAAAATGCAACGGAACTTTAACAAGAAACTAATAAAAAAAAGAGTAGAACAATTTAGGAAATCACACCTATCAATCACCTCCCACCAGTATTTACCAAATCAGAAATTGCAACACAAAGATAAAAATAAAATTGACAAAAACACAGCAACACACAATTTGAAGAATCGTGGATCGAAAATGATTTGTGAGATGAAAAACAAGAAAAAATAGAGAAATAGAAAGAGAGAATTAAAGAATGAAAATAAGACACAGAAGATGAAAAAGAAAAAAAGAAAAAATAAATAATGAAAAAATGAAAAACAAAGAAAAACAATAAAACAAAATAATGGAAATCAAAGAACATACATTTAAAAGAGAAAGAAAGATACTTGCTTATGGAAGTTGCATAAAAGGTAAAAGTATATACTACATTAAAACATGAGAAAAATGAAGGAGATAAAAGAAAAAGAAGAATATAGATAGGAGATAAAAAAGAAAACGAAAATTGTAGAAAAACAAATGAACAATAGTAAAAGAAAAACAAAAATTAAAGTAAATAAATAAGAAGAAGAAGAAGAAGAAGAAGAAGATTTTGCTTACCTGTTGAGTTTTTAGAGTGAGTCATAGCCAAAATGAGAGAGAGAGAGAGAGAGAGAGAGGGAAGGAGGGAGAAAACTTAAAGAAAAATGGATAAACGATGAAAAGAGAGAGAAGAAAGATAAAAGAAATGAAAAGACACCAATAAAAATTTAATTTTTAAAATAGGGTTTCAGGGGGGTCACGATCAGTACCCAAAAGGTATGATCATGAGGTAAAACTAGTTTCACTAGTCACTATAAATTTCTGGCCACTGTGAGGTAAAAAAAATTCAAACCAGAATGTAAAGGCACCCTATTATCATGGTGACTATCAAAATCTAATGACCATGAATAACCACCCATCTGGTACAAAAGCAAAATTTCACTTATGTCACGGTCACTATAAAAACATAAACACCGTGACCCCAAAAAATTTTCAAACAATCTTTAATTTGCAAAATTCTTTAGGCCACAAAACTAATTTCAAAACTACCTCAACAAGTAAATTTTCAAAATAATAGCCTATGCATCAAAATCCCTTGAACCACAATCCACAATCCACACAAAAAACAATGACAAAAACAAAAATGAAAGCTAATAAAAGTAAAGGTAAGAGTTAGTTATTCATTTACAAAGTCTGCAGCTGGACTTTTAACTACCATTAAGGATCTATCAAAGTAACGATCACTGAAATATATTCAAATCTCAATTCAAAATATGGCTTCAAGCAATATCCATTCACCTTAAACTCTTTCTCATCTCATAGGTGCTTCAGTGTCACCACTCCAAATTTATCTACTTTTATCACTTTAAAAAGGCCCTTTCAACTTTGATTTTAGCTTCCTGGGAAATAGTCTTAAATGACTATCATAAAGTAACACCTTAATCCTGTGTATAAACTCTTTTCTCACCAGCTTTTGATCATGGCTTTTTTTGGTCTTATCTTTATACTTCTTAGCATGATTATATGCCTAGAATCTTAGCTCTTACATCTCATTCAGCTATAAAGCCTTGTACCATCTAGATAAAAATTCAAGAATTTTGTGGACCAATAAGCTTTGTGTTCTAATTCAATCGATAGGTGACAAAACTTGCCAAACACTAACCTAAAAGGGGACATCCCTATAGGAGTCTTAAACGTTGTCCTATATTCCCATAATGCTTTATCAATCTTAAGGTGTAAGGACCCAAAATAGGCCCTATAATAATTCAAGGGCAATTTCACATTAGCAAAGTCTAATTAAACATTATTGGATGGATTATCACGTTTGCTTGACCTTTCGGTACTCTTTTGCTTATATCTCAAGTTATAAAGCAACAAATTAGATGATTCCAACTGGGTTTGAAAATAGATATCCATATCTAGATTTCATATGAAGAAACTAAGTTTCAAATCTGTATTTAACTAGGCTATATTTAAACATAAAATTCGGAACAGTCTGCTGCCTAGTCACTAAAAGTAGACCTCAGTGTTAAGTGAATATCTAAAAATATATAAATGATTTTGAGATGATTCTTGATGTTTTAGAAAATATAAACATAGTTCAAAAAGTTTTTAGAAGATAACATTTGCTAAAAATGGCTTTGGAAAGGTCAAAAATTACATACAAGTCGAATTCAGAAAACTACCTGTGATAGAGGATATAATAGTCAAGTAATAATAATATAGTTTGAAGGCTAAATTAAAAGAGGATGAAAATTTAGGGGTCAATTTGTTAATATGGAAAATTAAGGGTAAATTATAAAAAAAGGGAAGAAAGGAGAGGTTGATTTAAGAAAAGAAAAAATTAAGTGGAACATTGTGTAACATGCAAATAAATGAGGGAACTTAGTGCGACATGTAAAATTTTGAAGGATCCAAAAGAGAATTTTCATTCCATTATAAAATCTGAATTTATGCAAATTAGAGAGGGAATTATGAGTAGAATGAGAGAGGGACGTCACTTTGAGGAAAAAAAATAAATAAAAAGCAAATTACTCACTTGTCTCTCTTTCTCTTAAAGAATTTGCTTTCTCTCTTTCTCATAAAAAGATGGAAACTTCTCCTTCTCTACCATAGAATCCGGCCCCTTTCACTCAAAGAACATCTTCATATTTCTCTCTTATGCAAAGAAGGAAGGCTGGATTTAAAGATCCTTTCAAGGGTTTAAGTAAATAAGAAGAGTGAAAGAAGATTTTGAAGAGAGTTGGAATTTCAAAACAGGTTTGGGAACTCTTTCATTTGCATGTAATATTTTTGTTAAGAACTAAAGAGTTATTATGTGTAATGAGTATCTTTGAGATTAGTATTATGATTTATAGTAGATTCTGGTCTTGCATGTGTTTATGATGAGGAGAAATTTCATAAGGAATAAAAAAATTACAAATTTTAGTTAAAATGCAAACTTCCATTAAAATTTTGGGTTTGAGTTTACCTGACCTAGCTGTATTGTTTTATTAATATCTTGAGTTTTAGGACATTAAATTGAATGATTCCAGTTGGTAAGTTTTTGTAAAACATTAAGGTATATTTTTGTAGAAGGAAGCCACTTCTGAATTGGCCACTAACTTTCTTTAAAATTTCCTTGAAATTCATAGAAACTGTTAATTACTGTCAAAGAACAGATTATAGTATTTCGGGCATCAATCATGGTAGAGAAGTCAAAATGATAGACATATAGGAGCACAATTATTGTGAAGGAATGTATATCTGATTCTACACTCATTTTATTCTACGAATTTTCAAAGTGACATTAAAAATCTGTCTTTGGGTTAGTTTGAGCAAATAGGAGTATTTTGCTTATAACTTGAGTTAGAGAATTTAAAATATGGTAATTCGAATTTGGATTGAATCCAAACTTCCATATCTACATTTTATATGTAGAAAACAAATCCTAAATCTATCTCTAAATTTGTCTAAATTTAGTTTTAAAATTGGAATTAACTGCTGCACTGTTACTGGAACATCTTTCTGGAATTTCGAAATATCATGAGTTGTAGATATGATAATGAGATGATTTTTAATGTTTCAAAAACTAAAAATATATAGGAATAAGTTTATAGAAGATCATTTCTTCTAAAATTGTCATTTGCTACATCTAATTTAGTGTGCAATCTAGTCACTAGAATCTGTCCATGGAATTTTGAAATGACATCTCATATAATTAATTGGAAGAGTATTTAAATAACTTTGGTAAATTATTTAAGAACTTAATTACCATGTTGTTTAAAAAGGCATATAATTAGATATATTTATGATTCTAATAGGCTTTAAAAGAGAAACTAAAGATATGTAGACTAATTTAACATTGAAAAATTAGTTTACAATATATTACAAGTATATAGAGAAATGTAAATACTTTAATGTAAAAGTAATTATGAATTTAAAGGAACTTGTAGATATATATTTAGTATATGTACAATCATAATAAATATTACTTTTTGGAAATAGTATAATTATGATCGTATGCTTATACTCTTATGTTATTATGAGATAACAAATAGTTATAGTGTTATGTGCTTACATGTATTTGCATATTCACGTGTGTATTTAAGATTGTATATCTATATGTCTATATATGTATGTATATATATATATGCATCTATATGTGTGTATAGATATGAACAAAATATGAACACATAAAGATTAAGTGATAACCTTGGGAAAAAGGTATGTTTATAATTGAATTTCCTTTATTGAATATAATAATTTGATCATATATGTTCAACACACCAATCTAAGCTTGATAAATGATGATGTGTTGTAAATATAAGATGTATAGTATTGTTACACAATAGATGGTACAGATGTATTTTTATGAAATAATAATAATGTATATACATGTTGTTTCCATATTATTATAGTGGTGAAAATATCACACAAAAAGGGATAATAAAACATGTATGTATTTATATGATTATCATAATACAGATGTGAAATAGTTACATGAATTTATAGGGATTTCAAGTACAAAATAATAATACTTAATTGTGCTCAAGATAACATGTTTATAGAAAATTTATACGTGTACATATCTATGACACCATGCTCATATATATACATGAATATATATGTATGAACATCAATATGTATATGATTACCTTGTACATAGTTATATAAAAGTATAGATGATTATACACGATTCTTATTGATTTCTTGAAATTACTATGATACATATAGTTTGAAATGTTAACTTTACTTGTATAAAGAAGTAATGTGATTAGTACAATATATGTGTACATATAAACACACACACACACACATATATATATAGTATGATCTTATATGATTGGGTTTGAAGCTTGAAAGATATTTTAGAGTAATGATTCAAAGAATATGTTTAAAGTGAAATGTATGAATATGTCTTTACTTAATTGAAATGACATGATTAAGAATATAATGGTAATGTTATATGAGACTTTGTATACAAGTGTATGCATTAGAGAGGGAGTATCATGTCATGTGATTGTTAGATGAACAAATTGTATAAATTGTTTATGAATTTTGCATATATATTTATGTACTAGAGAATATATATATTTTTACATGATTATGTACAGGTACAAATGGCATTATATAAGTATAGTTTTGACATACGGAATAGTTATATGATTGAATAGGATTACAAGTATAAAATAGTAACACCCAATAGTGAGCATGTTCACAGGTTTACATAAAGTTATACATGACCATGTATATGAGTACATTGTTCATAGTTACACAAGAGTATACATGTGCATATAAGAATATGAATGAATAAAGAAAAGATAAAGTATAGAGATTATACTGCCTGCGTTGAGTCTAGGAAGTGGATAGATAGGCATGCCTATAAGGGTACCTTATAGCTGCTTCTGAACAGTTTTGGTGTCCACCGGCCTCTCTGCTATGACATGCCTTGATAATGTCTCCTTGCTCTTCTTTGGGAATACACCTCATCAACACTTGATCAGCACACAATTTGAAAAGGCAGGGGTTATCCCATATGTAATGCTTTGCATCAGTTTTTAGCTTTTTCCTTTGTTACCATGTATAGTCCCTTGAGATGTAACCACTTGCAAGATAATTCGTTAAATCAACAAACCAAGGAATGGAAATCTTACAAACAAATAAAGCATAAATGTGTTCATCCAGAAACAAGTTTAGGATCTCCCCTTTCTCGATATGCTTGTGCTTAAGTCAAGATAAATTATCCGCCACAAATTTTTTTACCCCTTCTTATCCTTGATTTCCAAGTTAAATTCTTGTAATAGGAGCACCCATCTAATTAGCCTTAGCTTAGACTCCTTCTTGGCAAAGAGGTGTCTCAATGCCGTATAATCATGCCACACCACAATTTTGGCACCAAGTAAATAAGGTCTAAACTTCTTAAAAGCGAAGATGATGGTAATAAGCTCCTTCTCGGTTGTGGTGTAATTAACCTAGGCTCCTATCAAGGTATGACTTGCATAGTATATTGCATAGAATACTTTCTCTTTCCTTTGTCCTAACACTGCTCCCACTGCAAAATCGTTTGCATCTCATATTAGTTTGAACGGAAGATTCCAATCTAGAGAGACAATCACCAAAGCTGAAATAAGCCTCTATTTCAATGTGTGTGTAAGGACCCAATCATGGCCCTAATCGAATTATTGTTAATTAATGAGGATTACCATTAATTAAGGTAAATTGGATTATTTTGCAATTATCGAGGTTAAGTCCTAAGAGGGGTATTTTGGTAATTTCAGCATATAAGTATATGAGTTAAGTTAAATTATAATTAAATAAAATGATACAATTGAAGTGAATTAGAAAGTCTTGGGGTCAAAGTGTAAGGAATGGAAATTTAGAAGATTATTGTGTGTAAGGGCATTATGGGAATTTCTCTTGGTGAGATATTTATCCCACTATAAATTAGGGTTTGGGAGAGATGGAGATCGGTATTTTGAAGGCTCTCTCTCTGTCTAAAATCACAGTTTGGAGATGGATGCTAGGGTTTGGGAGTTAACATCAAAGGTAATATTTCCCTTAAAGATTTCTTCATCTTTTTTTTTTAATTTGTGATGTTTGATGAGAGATTACAAGATCTTGTTATCATCATGTGTAAGGAAATGAGAAAGAAGCATGTAAATCAAGTGAAAGAGAAGAAAGGAACCATGTGTAAAGGAGGTGAAGCTTTATTTTGAGGTACAGGATTTATTTGGAAAAGTTACTGTACACATTTCCCATCTCTTGTTGTATGTGTTTCTTTGTGAGATTAAGGATTAATCTAGTGTGTTTTGATGAGTATAACATGATTAGTCACTTAAATGATCATATAAGTAAGAGGGAAAGTGAGATCTGGGTTTTAAATTTATGTTTTTCACGATTGGGATTTTGGATTTCCTTTGTTCCTTCTCTCACATGGCCACACATGTTTCTCTTCTTCCCTATGCGTGGCCACGTGATTCTTTCTGCTTTCCCATGCATGACCACGTGTGGTTTTCTTCTTTACCATGCGTGGCCACGTGCTGTTCTCCTTCTCACCCATGGCCATGCGTTGATTTGTCTTTAAGGATGCGTGGCCATGTGAAGCTTTCCTTCTTCCCCATGCGTGGCCACGTGAAGCTTTCTTTCTTCCCACCCATGGCCACGTGAAGTTCTACTTGTTCCCACCCATGGCCACATGAATTTCTACGTGTTCCCACCCATGGCCACGCATTCCTTGTTCATAAAACCCGTGGCCACGTGTGTGTTTCCTCTTGGAAACACATGGCCACGTGTGTGACATTTCTATCAGACCTATCTGCACTATTTTGCTTATAAGTTGAGCTAGAGAACTCCAAATTGAGTGATTATTTTTTATTCTAAAAATAGACTTCCATAACTATATTTCATATGAAGAAACCAAGTCTTAAATCTGTCCCTAAATAGGCCATAATTCAGCTTGATATCACAACCAGTTTGCTGCCCAATCACTAGGAGCAGACCTCAGTGTTTTGTAAATATCCGAAAGTATAAAAATGATATAAAGATGATTTTTGAGTTTTTATAAACTAGAAACATAATGGAATAAGTTTGTAGAATACCATTTTTGCTTAAAATGCCTTTTGATATGTCAAAAACTGCTCACATATCGAGCTCAGAAAAACTGCCTATGACTTTTCATTACTCGTAAGTCCAATCACCACTCGTGACATATTTTACTCATGAACAAGTGCACGAGTCATGAAGTTTGCTTCCTTTCATGAGTAGTGACACCCCTCATGACTCGTACACTTCTCTACTTCATCCAAACATGATTTTTAAGCCCTTTTGTGTCATCAAAGCTGGACTAAACCTTTTTAAGTAACTTAAAAGCATTTCAATCGTAAAATAAAGATAAGTTGTGACACTAAATATGATTAAATGAAGCGATATATGAGAATAAAGGTAGTAAATTAACACTAACATTGGAATACATGAAAGTGTTTACTTGTAATTGATTATATTATAATGATTATACACATGTGATTTGGCTTTGTCCAAAATATTTCACATTGAAATCCCTCTACAATGATATGAGAATACTAGAACATAGCCTAGTGATAATAAGAGAATAGGTACAAGGTTTCATGTCCGAGTTAAAAGAAAGGGAACATCACATGCTATGTTAAATTATGAAATCATAGAATTTTGGTTATACTCTAGGTCACAAGAAGAAGTAAGGATTAGCAGTAGTGTGTAATAATCTGTTCATTGTTTATTCATGTCTATAATACAATATGATTAGCACAAGAGCATCCGTAGTGTATTAACGACTAAGATGAAATGACCTCACACAACTTGCCTAAGCATAAAATGTTATAAGATGAAAAATACAAGTAAGATGATTGAAGTATATACGACTATGTTAAAGTGTATAACTTGCTGTTTCTACTCTAGCGAACCTTGATATAAAGGATCCTACTCATTTTCTATTCATACCCTTTGATGTAAAATGAAAGTTGCAAGTCTTCAAGTAATGTTCTAATGATTAAGATGATATAATCTTATACAACTCACCTAGGAAAATAATGTTATAAAATAGCAATTACAAATAAGATGATCATGTTATATGCGATAATGTTAAGGTAGATAGTTTGTTTCCTATGATATAATAGATTATAAAAGTAAGCAAAAAGGGCTAAAGATGAATAAGTGTTGACTTTAAGCTATAACAGAACCTATTTATCCTATGATATGGATCATGAATGCTTGAATGTTGTTATATATGATTATGTTGTAAGGCGATTAATTATGAGAATAGGGAAACTACTCACGCCAAGCAGTAACAAGGTACGTTATTGAGAACTATTTATGAGTTATGTAAATTTTATAGGGTATACTTGATTCGAGCATGCTATGATGAGTAGCTTGGCTTAATATGTATATGTATGAGTGTAGGTGGATACGCACAATGATAATCATGAAAGATGACATGTTATTATTGTTTGCATAAGCACATAACTATCATGATATGAACGAAAGAAAACTGACGCAAGCATACGATCATATGATAACATCCATATGTAATGGAGCTTAATGCTCAGCATTAATGTATGATAAGAATGATATGCATTCTTTTATGAAAAGTGACTTTAAGTCAAATGATGAGCTAAGTAAAGAAGAATATGTTAAAGTAAAGATGTCTTAAAAAGTTAAGCCTGCGGGTCTTAGTTCAGTTGTGGATTAGATAGGCATGCCTAGAGGGATACAATCGCAGCTGCTATAGTTGACCTCGTTTGGGTCTTGTTCCTTAATGGAACCATCGTTTGACCCCATTTGGGTCCATAGTTTGTTCTTTGCTGGAACCATTGCTTGACCCCGTTTGGGTCCATTGTTTGATATCTTCAGATATCCATAATTTGATACCTTCGGGTATCCATTGCTCCCGTTATCCACCTTTCGAGCTAGTACTTAGGCAGGCTATTAAAGATGTAAATGGTATAAGAAATAAAGTAACGTATGTATCGATCGCCTCACTTATAGGTATTGGAATCATGATAGTGATTTATTCTAAATTTCAGTTAGTTGTAAACTATTTCCATGAAATGAAATGCCATGTTATGTAGTACTTGATTGTGATGTCTTACATCAAATATGAGAAAGGTCACCATATAAGTACTAGTGAGGGTTGGTTCCATAGTGCATAGTTGGGCCACAAGCTTACAATATTGAATTAAACGTTACATGAACTATGACATGCATAATAATATGAGTATGGGATAATTAGAAAAATGTTTGCTTGTGGCATGAAGACTTTGTCAGTTAATATTGAGGTGTAATACCTATTCCTTGGAATGGCATGCAAATTCATGAGTATGTATATGAACATTTTATGTATGTATGTATGTGTTTATGTATAATCCTAACATAAATCAAAGTGCAAAGCATGATGTGATATGAGTTTGTATGATGTTTAAAATGTAAAGATAATATAGCGTTAAGGAAGACACGTGTAAAAAACCGGAACAAAATGGTAAGTTGTAATATATGTAATGAAAGCATGCCTAGCAATATCTATTGCAATGTTATATAATATGAGCACTTTCTTTTGGATGCAAATAAGCGATAAATGCACATGTTAGGTAATCAAATTGGTTAATGGTATTGAGTTGAAGGTTGTAAGAATATAACGATAATATCAATATTTTGGACAAGAAGAATTATAAGGTGCATGAATTGTTCTAAGAAATAGGAGAGCATTAAAAATGATCGTTAACTAACAAGTTTTAGGGATAAGATAAGTTATACAATGCTTTCGAATTTAGTAATGACGGCATGAATGGTTAAGGCTTGAAAACTCCCTGGAATGTCCATTGTGGCATGATAAATAATGGAACCTCATATGTTATTTTATGTTATTATGATTATTGTATTTTGTTTGATGAAGAATATTGTAAGAGCTTGTCCATAGTTTTTGTTTCCCACTAAGTTTTATAGCCTAGCGCGGGTTTGTTTATCCGTGTAGGTTTCAGGATAAGCTCTAGAGGATCGATTATGATGCAGTTGCCTTGAGGATATCAGGATACTTGAAGGCCATTTATGTTATGTTTATCTTATCTATAAGCTTAATTATCTTATTATGGCATGTAATGATGGCCTGTCTTATTATTATTATTATTATTATTTTTGCATGACCATTACTAGGTTTATGATGATGATGATTGGTGATGATTGATAATTATCCATGGTTAAGGAACTAGGGTGTTACAGTGTGAAATGCCTGCAAACACTCGTTAGTAAACTAAAAAGGAGCATCTTTCATCAACAAATTCAGCAAAGGTTTAGCAATCTTAGAAAAATCATTAATAAATTTACTGTAAAAACCCCTATGCCTTAAAAAGCTCTTAACTCCCTTAACATTAGTGGGAGGTGGAAGTTTCTCAATCACCTCTACTTTGACTCTATCTACCTCAATCCTTTTTTTTTTTGAAATTTTGTACCTTAACACAATTCCTTCCCTCATTATAAAGTGGCATTTCTCCCAATTCAACATTATATTAGTTTTCTCACATCTTTCCAGCACTAAATCGAGATGCTTAAGACATCTTTCAAAATCTCCCCTGTATATGGTGAAGTCATCCATAAACACCTCCATAAATTTCTCTATGAAGTCATAGAATATTACCATCACACACCATTGAAACGTAGCGGGTTCATTGCATAATCCAAAAGGGGATTCTTCTATAGGCAAAGGTGTTATAGAGGCAGGTAAATGTTGTTTTCTCTTGATCCTCGGGTGCTATAGGCATTTGTAAATATCCTGGATACCCATCTAGAAAGTAGTAAAACCTATTTCCCACTAGCCTCTTTAACATTTGATCAATGAATGGTAAGGGGAAGTGATCTTTCCTAGTTGCACTATTCAGTGTCCTATAATCTATAAATGCTCTCCAACCAGTAACCATATGAGTTGGAATGAGTTCATTATGCTCATTCTTAATCACTATCATCCCTCCCTTTTTGGGCATACATTGAACCATACTCACCCAATTGCTATCAGAGATAGGAAAAATTATACCTGCATCTAGCAATTTCAAAACTTCTTTCTTTACTACCTCCTACATTACTGGGTTCAATCTCCGTTGAGGATGCACAACTAGTTTGCACTCCTCCTTTATCAGAATACGATGAGTGCAGCAGCTCGAGTTGATCTTATAACATCCTCAGTTCATTCATGGTTTCCATATACTGTGTATGGTTACTAACAACGTTACATGTTTACTATTTATTTAAAGAAAATTTCAGAGCATAACAGCTTCCAAACCGTGCTGCCCAAACCTGCAAATTGACAAAATAACACTTCCAAAATGCAACATCCACCTCTAATACTCTAAACATTCATAGCACTTCTAAGTCAATCATCAATCCATATCGCATCACAACCACAAATTCTGTGCACATGTGCTTAAAATGTATTCATATAATTAGTTTTCACAGTTCATCCGCATTCAACATACAATATTAAGTACTACATGCTATAATCTAACATCTAATACATGGGTTGTCTAATATTCGTGTCCATAAGCACACCACATATACATGCCATTTCGATCATTCCTCATTGTGTCATCAATTACTTGTCTCTGTGCACAGTTAACAAACCACGCGCTAAGCAACAATATTGCCTAGTGGTGGATACAATTACACAAAATTTCATTTAAATAAATCTATTATTATTATTATTATTATTATTATTATTATTATTATTATTATTATTATTATTATTATTATCAATATTATTATTTTGTTATTGTTGTTCTTATTTTTATTATCTATTTGTATATACATATTTTTTTTCGAATTACTATTTAGTCTTTGTTGACTTTATATTCTTACATATTCATCTGTTTGTCATTTGAGTTTTGTTACTTATAATTTCAACATTAATTTTAATATTTTATGCCCTGCATTTTTATTTAATTACTTGCTAGTCTTTGTCTGTTACTTGATTTAATTATTTTACTTATTTCACCTTATTTAAACTTTGTCTTGATGTCCTCGTAAATTACAAATTTCAACCTTACTGAGCATTCTATTTATGTAAGTCAAATTTTATATTATTACGAATTCCTTTCCTTATTGATTAAATGACACTTTATTGTACTTAATTCTTTAATTGCATGTAGACTTTTTTCCCTTTGTGACATTCTCATTTAGGTCCTTATTTCTATCAAATAACATTTAAATCTTGTTTGTTTTGTCAATATGACCTCTAGGTTCTGTATTTCACCAAATTAACATTTAACTTCCTTTTCTTAACTTGACTGGCCTTTTTGCCGTCTCTTTACTTATAATCACTATTCTACTCTTAATTTCTTTTTCTTAATATTTTTTTGCCAAGAAATTTATATTTCCTTTCATTTTAGTTCCTAAATTCACTTCATTTGCCAAATTATAGTCTCATCCCTATTTCTTTCAATTTTTTGACTAAATTACAATTTGACCCTTTATTTACTAAATTTGTTCAATTCACCCCCTTGTGCCCTTTTTGTCTGTAGATTTTATCATCTATTGACCAATTTACCCTTGTTTATTCTTTTTGTATCATTTGTTTTATTTTGACTTTTCAATTTACATTTTTGTCTTTAATAGTTCTTTATGATGAGGTAAATTACCATTTCACCCCCTTATATTTCTTTTTGCTAATTAAATCGATTTGGTGCTCTTATATTCCAATTTTGCTATTTAATCCCTTTGATCCTTAATTTCTTATTAATTTCCATATAATTCTTACTTAAGTGTAAAGTTACCATTTAGTCCTTAAACTTTTTATTTCATCATTTTGACTTGGTTTAACGTTAATTTTGACCGATTGGCATAATTTCTCTTATATCCCTTTGTCCCTCATATTAAATCTTACATAATTCCTACCTGAATGTAAGATTACAATTTAATCCTGAAAACTTTCTTATGTCTCCTTATTGTACTAAATTACTCTAATGTCATTCTTTTTTGTTTCTTTTTGCTTTTACTCATTTCTAAATTTAATATTTGCTTTTAGCCCTATACTTTCCATATGACAGTAAATTACTATTTGGTCCCTTACCTTTATATTCTTCATGTTTAACCTTATTTGACTTCTATTTTGACTTTTTTTCCTTCTTTTGACTTTTATTTTCTTCTAAAGTAAGATTTGCATTTTGGTCCTTATACTTTTTCATGAAGTGGTAAATTACATTTTGGTTCCTAAAGTTTTTGGTATTTATGATTTTGCCTTTTTTTACCTATTTGGCCTTTTTAACTTCTTTAATCACCTTATTGGTGTCAAATTACGGTTATGTTCCTATTTTATCGTGTAATCACATTTTTGCCCTTTTTGAATATATTATTCATGTTTTTCACTTTACTTTATATTTAATCAAATTTCTGACTTCTTTTATGCCTAATTTGCTTTTGGGTCCTTACTTTCTCGCATAATTACAATTTTGCCCTTTTTAAATTATTAATGGTATTTCTCACATTATTTCTTATTTTGTCAACTTTACGATATTCTTTTTGCTTAATTTATTATTTAATTCCTATTTTCTTATATAATTACCGTTTTGTCCCTAGTGATGACCAGTGAAAATTCTCAAACAAGATATGTGGGATGAGAACTGTATGACTGTCCAAATGTATTATTTGACTATATATGGGATCTCAAAGTTGTATGTGTATATTGTATGGCTGTATGAGAAAGGAGACTACCTCAGGGTAGTCAATCCTTGATAATATCTTACTATATGATTTTACCACGATATATAGGTCCCTATGGCCAGCCATTATATCCTAATATCCTGGATTATCCTTTGCGCACTAAAGGCAACTAGTTATCTTACATGATGTTATATTTTTACATCATTCTTCATGTTGTTACCATTATGTATCATGTTATACATGCTCATTCTCTTTGCATTCATCCATATCACATGTAAATCCATAATGTGCATGGTATATAACATTTATATATGATGAAAATATGACACTAATATTAAGTACATAATTTAGCCTCGTTGAAAATTTAGGTCTACCATGTATTTTCTTATTCCTTTCCATGTCCTATATGTTTTTAAGTTCACTTTATGCGATTATACATTAACATACAATTATTTTACATAAGAAATTCTTAGTTACATCATGATACACCATTATGTTAACATGAGATACATTATGTCCATACATTATTTTGCACTCAAATCCTTTATGTAATACTTATTTAAGCTAATAGTACACATTTTATGCCTAGTATACCTACTTTCATCAAAGTATCATGTTATTCAATATGCTACATAATTTGGCCACCTTATGTTCATAACTTTTTTTATTTATTTTCTTCCCTATTTCTCATTTATTTCAAGATATTAGATCTTTTTATCATAATGTATAAATTTATTTCTTAATTTTACCTATGTTCACTTAGTTACATAATGACACACCTTTTTGTTAACATGGTAAACTTTATGTCTACATAATATTTTAAGCTCTAATCAATCATGGTGAATTTATTTATCTTAGTATCACACATTTTATGATTAATGTACAAGTAATTACCAAATTAACATATTATGCTACATAAATCATAATTCGGCCAAAATATGACTGCTACCTATATGTCTAATTTCTTTATAATTTCATACTTATTTCATGTTAATTCATCATCTTATAAAGTTCTCTTAAATTATTTCTCATTATTTCTTAGGTTTCTTTAGTTACATAAGGTAATTTTCATAGAAATTTCTAAGATTAAATGAAATTAAGTGTAAGGAATGTATCCATTAACCTTAATCAAGCTTGAAATCACCTATTCTCTTTCTTTTCCCTTAATTTCCTCTTTTAGCCAAATTTAGGAAGGGAGAATTAATGAGCTTATGTTTTAAATTTAAACATCTAATTGCTACTAAATAATCCTAATAAGGATGCTTTACAAGCCTATAATAATTTTCTTAATTAATTCTAATTAAACATAAAATCTTACCTAATTAAGTCACTTTTCTTTCACTAAAAATTCTCCATATCCAAGCTTTTTTTTAGCTCTATATTAATTTCCATGTTAACGAGGAAGCTTTTTACTGTATGTGGATAAAATTTAGTTATAAGAATTGGTGGGAGGAGAGAGAAGTGAAGAAAAAAAATGGTGGAATAGCTTTAGGAAGGTAGGTTTGGATTTTGAAAAAATAATGGAGGATATTTATAGAATTTATGGCAGAAATGTAGAGAACTCTAGACCTTTCCGTGCTACCCAAAAGTCCACGAATCTAATGATCCTAATTCCTCAATTTACTATTTCATCTAATGGCTTATTTTTAAGCCACTTGTCAAGCTTTCATGGTTCCCTACATATCTTTATGTCATGATGATGCTTGTAGCTGATCATGGCTCATTTTTAAATGACAATTATGCCCTTAAATGATTTAAATATGGCCTTTAAGCCCTTTAGTTAATTTAACCTTGGTTTTTTACTATTTTTCTGAAATTGATGTTTTGCATGTCAGAATGCTTTAAAATTATTCCCCCACATGTACTAACACATGAAAAATCTTATGTTTGAAATTTTAAGCCATTCCAACATTGTTTCGATATAGTTCCAACTCTAAAGGCATAATTAACTAGTTTGAGACCCAAAAATCTAAAACTATCAAAAAATTTATTTCTCAATTCTAATAGCTTCTTTATGCTATTTCTAATAGGTCTATAAGATTGAAATAATTTTTGCAGCTCTATAGCATATTTCTAAGTCCGATCAAACTTTCGATCAACCTTTTTTACGGTACCGAGTAAAATTTTCTCTATCTAATTTGAGGGTCCATTTAAACTTATTTTCATCTCAAATTATACCACTGGACTCTGTTTAATACCTATTTTATTATTCTAGTGTTATCTCAAATTTCCCGCTAGGTCACCCATCCTCAAATTTTACTGGCCTGAGTATGTTTAACTCTTATACGCTTTCACGTTTTTCTATACTGTATTGCTATAGTCACTCTAAAACCTACACTAAGGTTACTATTTATGCTCTGGGACATGTCATGCATGTCAAATGCAAATTTTAGGTTTTACAGATCCCCTTGAGATTCGACATCTCCCATCCTATTTTTTCTTAGTGCTTCTTCAAAACCTCAACCAACCGTTCTTCTTCAATACCTATCAAAATAGAAGAAATAATCACTGATTTTGTTCCATTTTCTAAAATTACATATTTTAAATGAAGGGTAAGGAGTTTGAGTTTAGATTTAGAATCTCCCTTTGGTAATTCAAACCCTTATTCACTAGATTCTTCCTCTTCACACTCTTTCTCAAGCTCTTTCACAACTTCTTTCTCTACCTTTGTCAACTCCTCTTCTTCAATCTCATTCACCAAGCAATTCCCCAATGGGTCATTTAGTAGAATTTTTTCTTGCATCTCTTCCTTATAGTCCTCTATTACATCCATAAATCATAGTGACTCCTCAAATTCACACGATGGGTGCTTCTTCACTTTGTTAATGTCAAACACCATCTCTTCATTGTTGAATGATAGAGTCACCATCTACCTATGCACATCTATGAGTACTCTTGTTGTATTTAGATATGGACTTCCCACAATCAATGGACCTTTTTGTCCTCATCCATGTCCATCACTATGAAGTCAATTGGAAAAAAAAAGTTTCTCACTTTAGCTAGCAAGTCTTCAATGATCCCCTTGGGATGTTTGATTGAGCGATCTTCTAGTTGAAGTGTCATCCTTGTCTCTTTGATATCCTACAACTTTAATTTCCTACATATAGAATATGGCATCAGATTTATGCTGGCTCCCAAATCACATAGTGCATTACCTATAAAATTACCTCCCCAACTCATAAGGTAATATAAAACTACCATGATCTTCTAACTTAGCAGGAATTTAATTAGTGAGAATAACACTATTATTTCAAAAATTTGGATAGTGCCTACCCCTTCTAGCTTTTTTTTTATTTGAGCAAAGATCTTTCGTAAATATTGCATATTTTACCATATAGAGTAAAGCCTCAATAAATGGAAGATTAACATGCAATTTCTTGAACACATTTAAGAATCTTTCTAATTGCTCATTGTTTTTCTCTTTCCTAACTACTGAAGGGTATGGCAAATATGATGCATCAAATGGTAAACTAGAATTAATAATGGTCTTGCCTTTGTCTTTTGGCTTTAGAACCACTTTTACATTTTTAGAGTTAGAGTCACATACCTCTATCGTTGTTTCCTCCACAATTAAAGACGATGGTGAGGGTGACTTACTTTGCTCTATCTCTTTTGTTACCTCCTTGCCACTCTACAGTGTGATTGCCTTAGTCTCCTCCTTAGGATTTCTATCCACGTTGGAAGGGAAAGTGCCTGGTTGTTTATTGGAAATTGAATTGGCAGGTTGGCCTAGCTGTGTCTCTAGGTTCCTCATGGATGCATCTTAATTACGATTCCATTGCTCTTACAACTTCCACCATGTCTCTTGATTAGACTGGTTCTAGCTATTCATAAAGCTAGAGAACATGTCTTATAGATTAGTTTCTTCTCTTACACAAGTGGTCGTGGCTGGAATCCTAGTGGATGATATGCTTGATTTTGATTTGAACTTTGGCCTCAGTGTTAGTGTGGTGGATATGGAGCTTGGTATGAGTGTTCACTTATGGGTAGTAAGATTATATGTGGTTATGGTTGACATTTTGGTTGAAGGGATCTCTTGTTTGGGGTTTAGAAGGTGAAGCCATCTGATTTCCCTCTTTTCAAGAAAAATTTGGGTGGTTCCTTTTTTACAGATTATAAGTATTGCTATAGAGATCGTGTCTTCAATAATCTCCCACTGTTTTAACCTCTTTTACAACTCCACTATCTTGACCACATAGTCCACCCTAATATGATCCACAGTCTTGAAAGACATATGCTACTATATGTATTTTTAACCCATTCAATATTTTTCTCATTAGCTCCATATATGCCTTTAGCATCACAACTTTGTCAACATTGTGTACACCTTTCCTTTTCGAAACTGCTTTTAGGGTTGCCCATTGTTCTAACAAGTGAATGCTACTTTCAACAACTTATCCATGAAAAAAACACTAGATGTAATATCCAACAATGATTTTATAGGTGTTGTAACTCCCGAAAAAAATGGTTATTAGCTGGTAAACAACTATCTCGTGATGTGGGTAGCTTCTTAACAACCTTTTAAATCTTTCCCATGCTTTATGAAAAGGCTTCTCTTTCATTTGATGAAAATTAATGCTATTATTGCAAATGCTCACTGTCTTCATTAAAGGGAAGAACCTTATCAAAAACTTTTTCTGTAATTATTCCCATGTCCAAATTGACTGAATCGGCAATATTTGAAACCATTCTCTTGCTTTGTGGATAAGTATGGAGGAAAACAAATTTAACCAAATTGCATCAGTTCTAATGCTCGAAATCTAAATAGTGTCACCAACCTCTTAAAATATGTCTAGATGTTGTGCAGGATCTTTTAACTCTGACCTAGAGAAATGATTTCTTTGAACCATTGTAATGGTTACTGGTTTAAGCTCAAATTATCCTGCTCTTGGTAACACCATCATCCTATATTCTTCATTCTGCCTAGGCATAGCATAATCTCTAATTGTCCTCTACCTAGGTACCTCTTCTCTTGGCCTACCTAGAACTCCATCTTGTGCCCTTGACATTTGTTCATCCTGGGGAGGAATTTCACCAATAGGAGGATCCAAATTCATGTTCTCTCTATTGGCTCTCCTTCTTTGATGTAAAGTCCTTTTGATTTTAGGATTATAGGGTGCTAGTTGTTACCGCCTCAATCCGTGCATGCACTATGAATCACTTGAAAAGAATTAAAAGAACAAAATAAGAAAAAGAAAACACATACAAATAACAATCAAAACTCACAAACACGCCAATCCCCAATAATAGTGCCATAAAATTAACGTGACCTCATCAAATGTACTGAATCGACAAGTAATATAGGGTGGTAAAATTTAAGACCTATAAATATCGTACTGAAAGAATTATAGATGCAATCAATGAAAATCAAATAAATGCTAAAGAATTCCCAAATTTTTGTTTGATAATGCCATTGAACTATAAAAATTGTAGAAGTTGAACAAATAAAATAAAACTTGCAATAATTAAAGAGTAACTCAAGTCATTAAAATGTAAACAAGATGAAAGTCAATATAAATAAAAGTGTTGCTCAAGTTTACTCATCCTCCCCATACCCAATTATGAATTTAATTAATCTTATGTTATATAAACTGAATCAGGATAACCCTCTATAACCAAACATCCCATTCCTGAGCAAGCTATTCTACTCATAAAATGTCCCATTTTGAAACAAGTTCTATGATTAGCCTATGCATGGGTCTAACATCCTAGGTTCAATTTTCTTTCCTATTTCAAAGCTAAACAACCTAAAATCCCATCCATTTTACTTTAAACTGTAGTTTTAAAACCACAACACCTATAACTTATTGAGTCCCATTCTAGAGTAATCTCAAAATTACAACAATCACAGTAGAAAAACAAAGCATAGATACATTCATGGCATCTAAACATGTAAATAAAATACCCAATCTAAATAATATGATAAAATCATCCATCCAAATCAGATAAATTAATCAAAATATCAAAAACTCATGAAATATCACCGAATAACTAGTCAAATGAACCATTCATACACACACACACACACACATATAAAGATAATCACATAAGTTCAATATTCACATTGGGTATTGGGGATTCAAAGATCCCCTAAACAACTAGGTGACTACTCACAATTGATTACAAAAGAGAAAGGAAAAAGGAAAGAATAAACCCAGAAATTCATGTTGAGGATGAACATCCAACTGAACCCAAGCTTCTTCAATCTTCTTCTTTAAATCTCCAATGGTGGATGAGCTCCAAATGAAGAAAGCAAGAAATCTAATCTTTATATTTGTGTAAATCTATTCTATTTGCAAGTATAGATCTATAAAATATGTATAAAACCCTAAAAAAATGAAAAAACAGATGAAAAAAAAAGAAAACTAAATTTAAAAAATTCATGAGATTTTACCAAATAGAAGATCTATCTTATATAATCCCGAAAGGGTCACGGTCAGCACCAATTATTATTGACCTTAAGATGCTTAAAAATTTACTTCTAGACTGAAATGGGTCATGGTCATTACAAAATACTTGCTGATCATGAGATACTCCTTAATTCCATTCAATGCTAAAAATTAACTACCTCACAGTGGCAACCAATTCTTGCTGACTGTGAGGTGCCTCTTAATTTGGTTTTGTACTGAAGATGAATATGTCATAGTGGTAATGACTTCCTGCTAACCATGAGGTGATGAAACTCTACATTTTGTGAAAAAGCTTACTAGGTCATGATCATTACCATTTGTTGCTGACCATGAGGTACTTAAAAATTCTAAAATTAATCACAGAACACCATTAAATGCTCTCAAAAAGGAATAAAAAGATATAATTTACTGAATTTCACAAAATTTATTGAAACAAAATAAAACAAAGCAACAAACACATAAAAGACACTTAAAATTAGACTAAAAAAGACTGAAAACTAAATACTTAATTAGAGTTATCAACCTTCCGCACAAATTATAAATGGTAAGGTGAGATTGGGTCTTCCTATCGAATGCCTCTCTCAAGAATAATAGGGCCAACCTCTATGCCATTAAACAAGATAATATATTTAACATCACGAACACACATCATCATTAAATCTGCCTAATGCATAGAAAAGCCTAACCTCAATAAAATAGTCTCCAAAATAACACAATTGACTCCATCATATGCTTTGCTAATATTGATCTTAAGAGTCCCTAAACCCGGTCTATCCACTTTGTGATTTTTCATGCTATGAATAAGTTTAAAGGCTACTAATACATTATTCATAATTAGTCTACCAAGAACAAAAGTAGCCTGATACATAAAAATAAATTTAGGCAGGACATATTTTAAACTATTTGCAAGCATCTTAGAGATAATTTTATAGAAAATATTACGTAAGGCATCTAAAATCCTTAACAAATTCTAGTTTGTCTACTTTAGGAAGTAAAACTATTTGATGAAAAATACTAGTTGTGAGCTATTGTTGACATCCTTCCACTACATCTTGCCCAACAATGCTCCAAAATTTTTGAAAGAAGGCCGCATTAAGACCATCAATCTAGGGGACTTGTTGGGGTTCATTTGAAATAATGCATCTTTGACTTCATTCTCTGTGAATGGGTGAAGCAGAGCTACAATGTCTAAATCTGATACCCTTTTATCAACCATGTCTATTACCTATAAGCAATAAGTAGGAGAACTCTGAAATAAATTAGAAAAATAATATGAGATCAACCCACTAATTCTTGTAGTATTTGTAACCCACTCTCTTTAATCATTCTCAATCATTGCAATGAAGTTCTTCTGTATCCTATCATTCACTTAAGTGTGGAAGAATTTGGAATTTTTGTCACCATGTTTCAGACAAAACACTTTTGCAAACTGACACTACTTGATTTCTTCTGTTTCTAGAATCATGTTATACTCTGCCATTAAAGGCTTAATCTGCTCAGAATCATGTAACGACCTATTAGCCTGATATAACTCAATTGTCCTTTAAATATCCTGCTTCTTATGCCTCTCCATGTGAAACCACATTTTCCCCAATTTTCTAGGTTATGGCAGCAAGATAGTTTACGTTCCATCATTCCCAAACTACCAGAATTAACCCAACTATCTTTAACCACATTAACCACTTTAAATTCTAGCAACTAATAGTTCTCAAATAAAAAATGTTTACGATGCCACAAATTCAAATTTTTTTTATAGATAAACAATTAAGTAAGAATGGTCTGAGGTAGGAGCAATAGCAACATGTAAAAAACAATTTAGGAAACAAGAAAAAAACTATGTTTTCCATTTTTCTATCTAACTTCTCATAAACCTATGAGTTTGGAGCTTTGAATCATTCCCACATAAATAGAGACCTTACAAATGGGAGGTTAGTCAACCCACAATCATTTTCCACTGTACTAAAACCATCAATCCAATATTGAGGATGTACACCACCACCCAGTTTCTCAGATGAGTGAAGAAGGTCCTTGAAATCACATAGAATCAACCATAGGTCTATCAAATTCTTGTTGCTGCCTATCTGCCTTAGAAGTTGCCATGAGTCTGCTTTCCTAGATCTTTCTGGGAACCTATAAAAGCTAGTAAAATTCCATTTAATCTCGCTAGGCCTATAGATGGAAACGTTAATAAAGTTTTGATTAAAATTTATTAGTTTGACCTCAAATTGCATTGGCCCATAACACTGCCGGCCCACCTCCTTTACCTAATTTATCAACCACAAAACAACTTGTAAAACCTAGAACATTTTTAATCTCTTTAATTCTACTTTTTTAAACTAGAGTTTCCATGAGAAAAATAAGACAAGGCTTATTACAAAAGACTAAGTCTTTCAAATATCAAACTATGCAAGGATTACCTAAGCCTCGACAGTTCTAGCTTATTATTTTAATTATAAATAGCTAACCTACTGAGTAGTGCCTATTAATGTTGATAGCCTATGCAAGTGAATATGCATCATGGGAACTACATCTGACTCAATATCCAGTGAAATAGATGAAGTGTTATTTTTTTTGGGCCTTTTCTTTCCCTCCTCAAAGCCCAATGGAGAAACTTCTACTTGTAAGCCTACATGTCCATCGACTCTACTCTCTAGATCGTGTTCCATGTCTTAAGCTGTAATCTCTTCATCTGAATCCCTTAAATCTCTCCCCTTATCACCTTCCACTAACTTAGCAACATTTAAATTAAAAAAAGGATTTACTCAAATTTTAAATTTCATCCACAGAATCAGCCTTGTGTCATGCCAACAAGGAACCTCCCTCATCCCATAATTAGCAACTTACGATAGGTTATTCTTACGTGGTTAGACCTTGATAGCATCACTCCATTGTAGCAGTAAATTCATGCCATTAGGTTTAGTTCTCATCAAATAACAACTATCGATATGACCTAACTTACCACAAAGATAACAAAATATTTTTAGTCTTTTATACATAAAATTGACATAATGTTCAACTCCATCTGCTTTGATATTTTTCTTAAATCTCATCAAAGGCTTATGGATATCCATCATGACTTACAACTGCATAAAGTAATTCATTCTTCTAGTAATTATTTTTAAGTCATACTTTATAAAGAATCAATTAAATTTCCAAACCTCTATGCCATTTTATCGTTCATAAATCTAGAAGGTAAATCATAGACTTGAACCCAAAATGCACAATGATGTAGTGGGATTAATTTTAGGTTCTCCCCTTCCTAAATTCTATGAAGCAATAATAAATGTCTGTCAAATATCCATAATGATATAGAAATAATGCAAAAGACATTACACTCATAGAAAAATTGGAACAAAAATATTCCATCTCCTATCTGAGAAATATGAATTCCATCCAATAGATGCAATAAATTAGCCATAATATTCCTCATGTGATCAAAGTTAATGAATGCTTCAGTAAGAAATGAAACACCCTACCTATTACCTTTATCATGTATCGTTATATACCTTTCAATCCTATTATAGTGGATTATTAACCCAATTTAATATTCAATTATCATATCATATAGTCTATTTGATTAAGAATTATGTGCATCAATTAGGTGTTCAACGTAGCTTTAGGCTCTATAATTACATATGCATAATGGCTTATCTCACAACACACTCATCATATTCATGTTAGATACAACTAACATAATCTGTTCATTATTATGCACGACATTCAGTAATTCATCTAGCATATATATGACTAAGCATTTTGGCACCTATATGCTTGCATACGTTAGTATTCTTTCAATATGCTTATTACATCATTTACTTCATATGACATACATATATTTAATAGCCTTTTTATACATATTAAACATGATATTTTCTCTCTAATCGAGAGGGGTAATCCCTTCACTTCTCTCATGCTCTCTAACATGAATCAATGCATACCTAATCATACCCATACTTGTCACTCTGTTACGAGCACGTTAGGTGTATGTCAAAGTACACAGTAATTCATAAAGAGTTTCATAGAGATTTCAGATCTAAGAACTCCGATACAAAACTTGCATATGAGAAATACTTATGACTTGTACCATGTAGTGTTCTCATGAGCAGATCAAATCCAGATACCATGTTCTTTAACATGTATCTATGATCTCTGATTGACACTCTTGTCCTAATGATCCGTAAGACAGAACTCATAGTATCAGAGAGAGCATACTAGTCTTAATTCATTTGTTATTCCCATAACAATGACTGACTAGGGATATTTAGAATGAAGTCCCATTTGTTTCAAGGTCTTACAATCCATGTGCCTCACACATGATAACTTAAACCGAAACAACATTCTTGGATAGTTTTATCAATTGACATGCACAGGAATACAAAAGATAAAACAAATGCCTCATTTTATTAACTAAGTGTTTTATTACAATGTATTGGGGCTAGGGCTTACACTAACAATCTCCGACTAGCACTAGTCCCAATTGGGCTTAGCCCTAAGACCGAACGCTCTCAAATGAGCTTCGTGCAGATTTGGACGTAACTGTTTCGTCAAAGGATCTGCTACATTGTCTTCACTAGCTATCTTGCTAACCTTGACGTCCCCACGATCAATGATTTCTCTGATCAGGTGGTACCTCCTGAGTATGTGTTTGGATTTTTGGTGTGACCGAGGCTCCTTGGCCTGTGCGATGGCCCCGTTATTGTCACAGAAAATTTCTAATGGATCTGGGATGCTTGGGACCACTCCTAATCCATTAATGAAATTTTTAATCCAAACAGCCTCTTTTGCAGCCTCACTTGCTGCAATATACTCAGATTCTGTAGTTGAGTCGGCAACGGTCTCTTGCTTTGAGCTTCTCCAGCTGACAGCACCACCGTTTAAAACAAAAACAAACCTAGATTGCGATTTAGAATCCTGAGTGCTGGTCTGAAAAGCAGCGTCAGCATAACCTTGTATGACGAGCTCTTCTTGACCACCATACACCAAGAAGTGATCCTTAGTCCTTTGCAAGTACTTAAGGATCCCTTTTACAGCAGACCAGTGCTTCTCACCAGGGTCTTGCTGAAACCTACTGGTTATACTCAGTGCATGAGCAACATCCAACCTAGTACATAACATAGCGTACATGATAGATCCAATAGCAGATGCATATGGGATTCTACTCATGTTGTCCCTTTCCTCCTTGGTTTTAGGGCACTGTTCTTTAGTCAAAGGAACTCCCAAAGCCAAAGGTATGTACCCTTTCTTTGAGTTTCCCATACTAAAATGCTTTAGTACTTTGTCTATGTACTTTTCTTGACTTAGTCCCAAAAGTCGATTCGATCTATCTCTATAGATTCGAATACCAAGTATTGTCTCGGCTTCACCTAAGTCTTTCATTGAGAAACATTTTTCCAACCATTGCTTAACCTTTTGCAATGTTGGAATGTCATTCCCAATGAGAAGGATGTCGTCCACATATAGGACCAGAAATACTACTATGCTCCCACTAACCTTCTTGTACACACAAGGCTCATCTTCGTTCTTGATGAAGTTAAATTCTTTTACTGCCTCATCAAAACGAAGATTCCAACTTCGGGATGCTTGCTTTAATCCATAAATGGATTTTTGAAGCTTGCATACCTTCTTAGGATGCTTGGGATTGACAAAACCTTCAGGCTGTGTCATATACACATCCTCAAGTAAATTTCCGTTGAGGAAAGCAGTTTTGACATCCATTTTCCATATCTCATAATCATGATATGCAGCTATGGCAAGCAAGATCCTAATGGACTTGAGCATGACTACAGGCGAAAAGGTCTCGTCATAGTCTACACCATGAGTTTGTCGAAAACCTTTTGCTACTAGTCTACCTTTGTAGGTCTTATCAGCTTTCAGTTTGAATAACCACTTGCATTCAATTACCTTAGCACCTTCCGGTGGATCAACCAAGGTCCAAACCTGGTTATCGTACATTGATTGCATCTCGGATTTCATGGCTTCAAGCCAATTATCCGAGTCTGGGCTTTCAATAGCTTCTCGGTAGGTAGTAGGATCCTCACGATCTACTAACTCAATAGTGTTACTATCAGTGATTAGAAATCCATATCTCTCAATCTCCTGACGTACCCTACCAGACCTTCTAGGTACTTGTGTAATGGGTTCTTGTTCCACAACTGGTTGTGAACTTGATCCCATTTCCAAACCATCCTCTATAGGAGCTTGTGGCACTTGAATTTCTCCAAGTTCTACTTTACTCCCACTGTCTTTCTTGAGAAGGAACTCCTTTTCCAAGAAAACAGCCTTGCGAGCAACAAATACTTTGTTCTCGGCTTGTGAGTAAAAGTAGTATCCCTTTGTTTCTTTGGGATAACCCACAAACAAGCAGACAGTCAATTTGGACTCTAGTTTGTCAGATGTTAATTTCTTAACATGTGCTTCACAGCCCTAAATCTTGAGAAAAGACATATTGGGTTCTTTCCCAGTCCATACCTCGTATGGTGTCTTCTCAACTGCTTTAGTTGGAGTACGGTTCAATAGAAATGCAGCAGTTTCTAATGCATAACCCCAAAAAGAGATCGGAAGATTAGCTTAACTCATCATAGATCGAACCATGTCCAACAGAGTTCGATTTCTCCTTTCGAACACACCATTCCATTACGGTGTTCCAGGAGGAGTGAGCTGTGAAATAATTCCACACTCTTTTAGATGATCATCAAACTCTTGGCTTAAGTATTCGCCACCTCGATCTGATCGAATGGCTTTTATACTTTTGCCAAGTTGGTTTTCTACTTCGTTCTTAAACTCTTTGAATTTCTCAAAAGTTTCAGACTTGTACTTCATTAGATAGACATAGCCATATCTACTGAAGTCATCTGTGAAAGTCACGAAGTAGCTAAAACCACTTCTAGCTTGTGTACTTAATGGTCCACATACATCGGTATGTATTAGTTCCAATAAGCCATTAGTCCTTTCACCTTTCTTGTTAAAAGGACTCTTTGTCATTTTTCCATGCAAACATGGCTCGCATGTGTCATAAGACTCTAAGTCAAATGACCCAAGCACTCCAGTTTTGTGGAGTCTTGAAATACGTTTTTCGTTTGCATGTCCTAAACGACAATGCCAGAAGTAAGTAGGGTTCAATTCATTTGATTTAACCCTCTTTGTATTAATGTTGTATATGGACTCTTTGTTTTGTAAATCAAGGATATAAAGGCCATTTTGCAACATGGCATTGCCATAAGAAATGCCTTCGCGACAAATATGAGCATTGCCCTTTTTAATAACAAAATCAAATTCATCATTATCCAAACATGAAACTGAAATAATGTTTCTGCTCATAGCAGGCACATAATAACAATTATTCAAAACAATACAAAGTCCGGAAGGTAAAGTGAGGTGATAGTCGCCTATCTCCATGGCAGCAACTCGTGCTCCATTCCCCACACGGAGGTCCACTTCATTCTTCCCAAGTAACCGCCTATTTCTTAGCCCCTGCACATTTGAACAAATGTGAGAACCACAACCGATATCCAATACCCAAGTGGTAGAAATAGAAAGGTTAATTTCAACAACAAAAATACCAGAACTGGACGCCTTGGCTCCATTCTTCTTTTGTTCTTCCTTGAAGAGAGCGCAATTCTTCCTCCAATGCCCTATCTTGTTGCAATGGAAGCAAGTGCTCTCACTCTCTTTGAGCTTTAGTGCCTTGGGCTTGGATTGGGCTTGAGGTGCACTCCCAACTGTCTTGGGTTTTCCTTTTCCCTTTCCCTTAGCAGGTCCCTTCTTAATTCCCGTTTGAACCATTAGCACGGGATTGGTCTTTCGAATGTTCTCTTCAGCATTCTTAAGCATCCCATGAAGCTCAGTGACTGACTTGTTCATAGCATGCATGTTATAATTCATCACAAATGGATCATAAGCAGCAGGCAATGATCCTAAGATCAAGTCAGTGGCCAATTCCTTTGGCACTTGTACCTCAAGCTTCTCAAGAGTATCAAGATACCCTTTCATCTTGAGTACATGGGTACTAACAGGAGTACCCTCAGCCATCTTACAAGAAATTAAAGCCTTTGTTATCACGAACCTCTCGTGACGAGCTTGTTCTTGGAACATCTCCTTGAGGTGCACCATGATCGCATAGGCCTCTTGGTCCATAAATTGCTTTTGCAATTCAGGCACCATAGTGGCTAGCATCAAACAGGTCACATCATTAGAGTCACTCTTCTTGGTCTCAAAAGTTTCCTTTTGAACCGTAGAGGCGTTCCTTCCTGGTTCTTCAGGCAAGGGTGCATCCAAAACATATGACTTCTTCTCTTGCTTAAGAACTATTCTTAAGTTTCGAGACCAGTCTATGAAATTGGTGCCATTCAATTTGTCCTTTTCAAGGACCGATCGCAATGAGAAATTGTTGTTTGAAGATGCCATTTTCAATCTACAATAAAATTTAGCAAGATTAAATGAGGTCTTAATGATCCCACAAACCGAATTAATATCCCCTTAAATAATTCGCGTTAGTGATTTAATGTGGGCCAAGATCCACTTTTCACAATAACTTATTAGTCAAGCTGAGCCTGTACACCTAATAAGTTAAGTTACTTAGGTAGGAAAAACTCCAATCATGTCTCGTACATGACTCTTGGATCAAATGGGCTAACATCTTTAAGATGTTATAGCACAACCCATTTATTAGTTGCCTAGGTCCGGGCATCCCATTCCATGTTAAGTCCAACCTACATTCACAACCCATGCCTCACAAAGATAATCGGGCGCATCTAGGACTCCTAGTCTACGTGACCGATGATCGATGCCTTGACATGTTTCGAATTAGGAAGGTAACTTTGTGACTTACTATTTTTACTGATTCATTTTATTACGGCTTACATGGCATACGCTTTGTCATCCATACATAGCATGCATATATATATAATTGCATAAAGTAAAGCGTGACAAACATAGGCCCAAAAACCTACAACTAAGATTCTATACTATTACATAAGAATCTTCGAGTTGGGCTTCTCCAGTGGGCTTCGTCTTGATTTACAAAGTCTTCAAATAAACTCTATTCTAAGAAATAAATGAAACTTTTACAATAAAATATAATGGCACACAGGCCATATTTAATTACAAAAATCCAGGGCCCATGAATGCACCATGCATATCCATTCATCACACCAAACAAGCAAATAAATATACATAGCATTCATGGATCAAACAAAGTCCAATTTTAATTAATTTAGCCAAGCCCAGTAATGGAAATTGTGTACTTGAACCTTTAAGAGATGACCCCGTGATGGGCCTAGGCTGAAGTCCAATGGACTAAATCCTCTTATTGAATAAGTTCTCTTAAAAGCCCAAAACACAAACTAGTTAGATTTGTGCCATAAATCAACTCTAGTATAATTTCCAATTTTGCCATTTTTAATTTTATGTCATACAGCCCATAAACATTAAAAATACATATAATATGTGCTAACATGAATTAAAAATAAAATCATGAAGAACACATATAATAACACACGGCATTCATGCAAAAACAAACAAACAACAAAACTAGTTGTTTAATGCTTATGTAATGCCATGAAATGCACAAACATTTAAATCAATTTTATGAGTCATTTAATATTCTAAATAAGTCCATAAATATTGATTTAATATTCTGTACAAATCTGATCTAAATGTGTTTTTACCATTTTAATCAAAACAAAACAAACAATCTTGATTAAACATGTAACAAACACAAACTAGTCATAGTTTTAAGTGATTTAAAATTAATCAATTAAATTGTCATGGACCAGAATTAAAACCAAATTTAAAAAATGTCCAGACCTGATAATTAATCTTTAAATATCACTTACAAACATGCCAAAAACGTTTTTACATTTAATTTTGAAAACTAGTTGTTAAACTAGCAATTTACATGCCAACTAGCACCTAGTTTCATAATTAACATGTACCATCAGGTATAAATAATTAAATCCGACCATTATCAGCCCTAATAACATATTAGGACAGTATATTAACATGTAATATTAATTATAATACCTATCTAATCAATTAAAATCGTTTTTACACCAAAACAATGCAAAAAACTCAAAACAGAAAATTTCAGATTTGCATGTTTTCAAAATAACGATTTTTAATTAATTTTTTCATGCATCTAAAGCACTAAAATAAACATGTCTAGGCTCTGATACCACTGATGGAATATGACATGGTATGATAATCATGATAGCACAGCGGAAAAACAAAAATTTTTATCATACATACCATACATATCCAAAACTAGGAACGAAAACATGCAATTTTAGGTTGTAGAACTTACAAGTTAAGATGCCTTTTAGATATTGATTTCGGTGATGGCCAGAAACTAAGATAACTTTGTCCGCCTTAGATCTCGATCACCAATGCCAAGGAATAGCCTTTTACGCCACTCCCTCTATTCTCACACACACACTTGCACCGACGGCTTAAAATCAAGATTGCTAGCTCTCTTTTTCGGTATTGTGTAATGGTTATAGTTTGAAGCTACAAAATTTGATTTTGTACTTCTCTTAGGTTGCTATTACTACCCAAGATCACAAGAGAATGAGGAACTATCCTTTCTCCTTGTGAAAAATTGGGCCAAAAGAATTGAGAGAGAGAGAGAGAGAGTTCACGCCAAAGCAAGTAAATTAGGGTTTCACGCCAACTTTACTTAGTCCTTTAGGGTTTTATTTCATTTAATATATATGCTTATCCTTTGGCAAGTCTTTGATTTGAATTCAACTATCCTAAGATAATTAATTCAAACTCTTTCACTTCCTAAAGATAAGTAATATATCTTGAATTAAACTCCTTTGAATTTAAATTCAAATTTGAAATAAATCATAAGACATTTAAATAAATGAAATCACTTAATTTAAATAAATGCCATGTGCCGAAATTCCATGAATTATCTCTTAGAATTTCGGCTACTTCATTAAATAAATAAGTGATTTAATTTAATTTAATTTAAATTCCTTTAGGCTTTAATACTCAATTAACTTAATTAATGTAACATAATTAATTAATTGAAATTAAACCTTGTGGGCAGAATTTTTCTCTCTCATGGACCAAAGTCCAATAGCAATTTTATAACCCATTACATACACTAATTTGACTTTAATTAAAAGCCCAAATTAATGTCCAATACTTAATTTAAATATTTTAAACCCAATGCTTTGTGTGCGATCCTATAGGTCCATTTAATGTTGGCAATGAATTAATAAATTAATTCAAAGGCTATATATATTCTCTAGCAAGATATTATAGCATTCCAAATTAAATGAAAATGCATATGGCATTTGGTGACCTAATACAATTTTGCATAGTCCCTTACCCTTAAATATCAGAATTAATATAAGGCATGGAACTAGTCATCCTTATATATATTAATTCCTTTCTTGATATTCCAGTGACAATGAACTCTCAGATAAATAATGATTACTCATTATTTCATCTCGGTATGGCCATACACTTCTCAGTTCACTGATCAAGTGGCCGGTGATATTTTCTCTCTAATCAAGAGGGGTAATCCCTTCACTTCTCTCATGCTCTCTAACATGAATCAATGCATACCCAATCATACCCGTACTTGTCACTCTGTTACGAGCACGTTAGGTGTATGTCAAAGTACACAGTAATTCATAAAGAGTTTCATAGAGATTTCAGATCTAAGAACTCCGATACAAAACTTGCATATGAGAAATACTTATGACTTGTACCATATAGTGTTCTCATGAGCAGATCGAATCCAGATACCATGTTCTTTAACATGTATCTATGATCTCTGATTGACACTCTTGTCCTAATGATCCGTAAGACAGAACTCATAGTATCAGAGAGAGCATACTAGTCTTAATTCATTTGTTATTCCCATAACAATGACTGACTAGGGATATTTAGAATGAAGTCCCATTTGTTTCAAGGTCTTACAATCCATGTGCCTCACACATGATAACTTAAACCGAAACAACATTCTTGGATAGTTTTATCAATTGACATGCACAGGGATACAAAAGATAAAACAAATGCCTCATTTTATTAACTAAGTGTTTTATTACAATGTATTGGGGCTAGGGCTTACACTAACACTTGTATACCATGATGTTGACAGAGTACTTTGACCAAGAGATCTGCTTGTTCCTCAATTGTCTAATTTCCCTAGCCAGGATTTCCTTTGGTTTCTTATTATACGTGAAATTCGGCTATACTTGAATATCTTGAACTTGTAACTTATGAGATTCATCAGAGCGATATCTTTGAAGCATGGTCACATGAAACACATCATGAAGCTTGGCTAATTCCATAGGAAGAGCCAACCTATAAGCCACTAGTCCGACTCTTTGAAGAATTTCATATGGACCAATGAATCTCAGACTGAGTTTTCCCTTTTTCCTAAATCTAAGCACTTTTCTCCAGGGAGATACCTTCAGAAACACTTTGTCACCCACCTGATACTTGATATCTTTTCTTTTCAAGTTAGCATATAATTTTTTGTCTATCACTAGCTTCTTTTAGCCTCTACTTGATAACTTGAACCTTTTCTTCTGTCTCTTTTACAACGTCAGGACCAACTATTCTACATTCATTCAGTTCAGTCCAGCAGACTGGAGTTCTACATTTTTTGCCATACAAAGCCTCATATAAAGCCATCTAAATACTCTTCTAATAACTATTATTGTAGGCAAACTCCATTAAGGCCACATATTTGTCCCAACTTCCAGAAAACTCCAAAGCACATCTCCTCATCATATTTCTAAAACTTGAATAACCCTTTAAGATTGTCCATTTATTTGAGGATGAAAAGCTATACTGTACTTAAGCTGTGTTCCTAAGGCTTCCTATAGACTCTGCTAAAATCTCGATGTAAACCTTGGATCCCTATCAGAAATTATGTATACGGGTGATGGGATATGACATGGCATATATATGATGATCACACAGCAGAAAAATAATAAAATTGATCATACATACCAAACAATCCGTAAACAAGAATCGAAAACATGATATTTTAGGGTTTTAAATCTTACAACTTTAGATGCACTTCAGGACTTGATTTTGATGATGACCAGCAAGTAGGATGAAATTATCAGCCTTAGATCTCGATCACCAATGCCAAAATGAACAACCTTTGCGCCACTCTTCTCTATTCTCACACACACACACACTTGCAAGCAATGCTTAAAACCGAGAGTGCTAGCTCTATGTATGTATATTTGGGAATGGGTATTGAACTAAAGACACAAGACCTGATCTTGTTCTTCCTAAAGTTCACCAATGGGTGCCCAAAAACCAAGAGAAGAAGGAAGAGTCCTTTCCCCTTGAGAGTGGCGGCTTAGAGAGAGAAAAAACCTAACTTGGAGAATTTATTTCATTAATTTATACCACTAGGTTTAGGAAATCTTAAAGATGCCGAAATCCCCTTTAATTAGGTAATATATTCAGCCTCCATCACTTTCTAATTAAGTGATTCAAATTAATTTAAATTCCTTTTAGGTTTTAAATTCAAATTAATTTAAATGACATAAGACATTTAATCAAAAACTACCACTTAATTAGGAAATATGCATGTGCTAAAATTCACATTATTTTTTATCTTAGAATTTCGGTCACTTTATCTCCTATTTAAGTGTTTTAATTTGATTCAAATGCTTTTAGGCTTTAATACTCAATTAACTTAATTAATACAAGATAATTAATTAATTGAAATTAAACCTTGTGGGCCGAATCTCTCTCTCTAATGGACCAAGGTCTATTTAACAATTTTAATACCCATTATATACATTAATTTGACTTTAATTAAAAGCCCAAATTAATCCCCAATACTTTAATTACATGTTTTAAGCCTCATGCTTGGTGTGCGATCCTATAGGTCCATTTAATATTGGCAATGAATTAATAAATTAATTCAAAGGCTATATATATTCTCTAGCAAGATATTATAGCATTCCAAATTAAATGAAAATGCAAATGGCATTTAGTGACCTAATAAAATTTTGCATATTCCCTTACCCTTAAATATCATAATTAATATAAGGCATGGAACTAGTCATCTTTATATATATTAATTCATTTTTTGATATTCCAGTGACACTGAACTCTTAGATAAATAATGATTTCTCATTATTTCATCTCGATATGGCCATACATTTTTTAGTTCATTGATCAAGTGGCCGATGATATTTTCTCTCTTACTAAGAGGGGTAATCCCTTCACTTCTCTCATGCTCTCTAACATGAATCAGTGCATACCCAAGCATACCCATACTTGTCACTCTGTTACGAGTACGTTAGGTGTATGTCAAAGCATACAGTAATTCATAAAAAGTTTCACAGAGATTTTAGGTCTAAGAACTCTAATGCAAAACTTGCATATAAGAAACACTTATGACTTGTACTATATAGTGTTCTCATGAATGGATCGAATCCAGATACCATGTTCTAAACATGTATCTATGATCTCTGATTGACACTTTTGTCCTTATGATCCGTAAGACAGAACTCATTTTATCAGAGAGAGCATACTAGTCTTAATTCATTTGTTATTCCTATAACAATGACTGACTAGGGATATTTAGAATGAAGTCTCTATTGTGTCAAGGTCTTACAACCATGTGCCTCACACATGATAACTTAAACTGAAACAACATTCTTGGATAGTTCTATCAATTGATATGCACAAAAATACAATAGATAAAACAAATGCCTCATTTATTAAATTAAATGCTTTATAACAATGTATTGGGGCTAGGGCTTACACTAACAATCTCCCACTAGCACTAGTCCCAATTAGGCATAGCCCTAAGACCGAATGCTCTCAAATGAGCTTCGTGCAGATTTGGATGTAATTGTTTCGTCAAAGGATTTGCTACATTGTCTTCACTTGCTATCTTGCTAACCTTGATGCCTCCATGATTAATGATCTCTCTAATTAGGTGGTACCTTCTGAGTATGTATTTGGATTTCTGGTGTGACCGGGGCTCCTCGGCCTGAACAATGGCCCTGTTGTTGTCACAGAAAATTTTTAATGGATCTAGGATGTTTGGGACCACTCCTAATCCAGAAATGAAATTTCTAATCCAAATAGCCTCTTTTGCAGCCTCGCTTGCTGCAATATACTCAGATTTTATAGTTGAGTCGGCAACGGTCTCTTGCTTCGAGCTTTTCCAGTTGATAGCACCACCATTCAAAACAAAAACAAACCTAAATTGCGATCTTAAATCCTGAGTGCTGGTTTGAAAAGCAGCATCGGCATAACCTTATATGATGAGCTCTTCTTGACAACTATACACTAAGAAGTGATTCTTAGTCCTTCGCAGGTACTTTAGAATCCCCTTTACAGCAGACTAGTGCTTCTCACCAGTGACTTGTGAAACCTACTAATTATACTCAGTGCATGAGCAACATCCAACCTAGTATATAACATAGCGTACATGATAGATCCAATAGCAGATGCATATGGGATTCTACTCATGTTATCCCTTTCTTCTTTGGTTTTAGGGCATTGTTCTTTAGTTAAAGAAACTCCCAAAGCCAAAGGTATGTACCCCTTCTTTGAGTCTCCCATACTAAAATGCTTTAGTACTTTGTCTATGTACTTTTCTTGACTTAGTCCCAAAAGCCAATTCGATCTATCTCTATAGATCCGAATACCAAATATTGTCTTGGCTTAACCTAAGTCTTTTATTGAGAAACACTTCCCCAACCATTGCTTAACCTTTTGCAATGTTGGAATGTCATTCCCAATGAGAAAGATGTCGTCCACATATAGGACCAGAAATACTATTATGCTCCCACTAACCTTCTTGTACACACAAGGCTCATCTTCATTCTTGACGAAGTTAAATTCTTTGACTGCCTCATTAAAACGAAGATTCCAACTTCGGGATGCTTGCTTTAATCCACAAATGAGTTTTTGAAGCTTGCAAACCTTCTTAGGATGCTTGTTATTGACAAAACCCTCAGGTTGTGTCATATACACATCCTCAAGTAAATTTTGGTTGAGGAAAGCAGTTTTGACATCCATTTGCCATATCTCATAATCATGATATGTAGCTATGGCAAGCAAGATCCTAATGGACTTGAGCATGACTACAGGAGAAAAGGTCTCATCATAGTCTACACCATGAGAGTTTGTCGAAAACCTTTTACTACTAGTCTACCTTTGTAGGTCTTATCAGCTTTGAGTTTAAATAGCCACTTGTATTCAATTACCTTAGTACCTTCCGATGGATCAACCAAGGTCCAAACCTGGTTATCATACATTGATTGCATCTCTGATTTCATGGCTTCAAGCCAATTTTTTGAGTCTGGGCTTTCAATAGCTTCTCGGTAGGTAGTAGGATCCTCATGATCTACTAACTCAATAGTGTCACTGTCGGTGATTAGAAATCCGTATCTCTCAATCTCCCAACGTACCCTATTGAACCTTCTAGGTTCTTGTGTAATGGGTTCTTATTCCATAACTGGTTGTGAACTTGATCCCATTTCCAACTCATCCTTTATAGGAGTTTGTGGCGCTTGAATTTCTTTAACTATCTTTCTTGAGAAGGAACTCCTTTTCCAAGAAACAACCTTGCAAGCAATAAATACTTTGTTCTCGAGTTGTGAGTAAAAGTAGTATCCCTTTGTTTCTTTGGGATAACCCACAAACAAGCAGATAGTGGATTTGGACTCTAGTTTGTCAGATGTTAATTTCTTAACATATGCTTCACTGCCCCAAATCCTGAGAAATGACATATTGGGTTCTTTTCCAGTCCATACTTCATATGGTGTCTTCTCAATTGCTTTAGTTAGAGTACGGTTTAGGAGAAACGTAGCAATTTCTAATGAATAACCCCAAAAGGGGACAGGAAGATTTGCTTGACTCATCATTGATCGAACCATGTCAAATAGAGTTCAATTTCTCCTTTCGGATACACCATTCTATTGTGGCATTCCAGGAGGAGTGAGTTGTGAAATGATTCCACACTCCTTCAGATGACTGTCAAACTCTTGGCTTAAGTATTCGCCACCTCAATCTAATCGAATGGTTTTTATGCTTTTGCCAAGTTGTTTCTCTACTTCGTTCTTAAACTCTTTGAATTCTCAAAAGTTTCAGACTTGTACTTCATTGGATAGACGTAGCCATATTACTGAAGTCATCTGTGAACATCACGAAGTAGCTAAAACCACTCTAGCTTGTGTACTTAATAGTCCATATACATCGGTATGTATTAGCTCTAATAAATCATTAGTCCTCTCGCCTTTCTTGTTAAAAGGGACTCTTTGTCATTTTTCCATGCAAACATGGCTCGCATGTGCATAAGATTCTAAGTTGAATGACCCAAGCACTCCAGATTTGTGGAGTCTTGAAATGCATTTTTCGTTTGCATGCCATAAACGATAATGCTAGAAGTAAGTAGGGTTCAATTCATTTGATTTAATCCTCTTTATATTAATGTTGTATATAGACTCTTTGTTTTGTAAATCAAGGATATAAGGCCATTTTGCAACATGACATTGCCATATGAAATGCCTTGGCGATGAATATGAACATTGCCATTATTAATAACAAAATCAAATCCATCCAAATCCAAACAACAAACTGAAATAATGTTTCTACTTATAGCAGGAACATAATAACAATTTTTCAAACTAAACAAAGTCCAGAAGGTAAAGTGAGTTGATAGTCACCTATCTCCATGGCAGAAACTCTTGCTTTATTCCCCACACGGCGGTCCACTTCATTCTTTCTAAGTAACCGCTTATTTCTTAGTCCCTGCACATTTGAACAAATGTGAGAACCACAACCGGCATCCAACACCCAAGTTGTAGAAATAGAAAGGTTAATTTCAACAACAAAAATACCAAAACTGGACGCCTTGGCTCCATTCTTCTTTTGTTCTTCCTTGAAAAGAGCGCAATTCTTCCTCCAATGCCTTATCTTGTTGCAATGGAAGCATGTGCTCTCGCTCTCCTTGAGCTTTTGTGCCTTGGGCTTGGATTGGGCCTGAGGTACACTTCCATTTGACTTGAATCGAGCCAGGTCATTCTTGGGTTTTGCCTTTCCCTTTCCTTTTCCCTTAGTGGGTCCCTTCTTAATTCCCCTTTAAACCATAAGTATGGGATTGGTCTTTCGAATGTTCTCTTCAACATTCTTAAGCATCCCATAAAGCTCAGTGACTGTCTTGTTCATTGCATGCATGTTATAATTCATAAAAAATGGATCATAATCATAAGTCAATAAACCTAAGATCAAGTCAATGGCCAATTCCTTCAAGACTTGTACCTCAAGCTTCTCAAAAGTATCAAGATACCCTTTCATCTTGAGTACATGGGTACTAACAGGATTACCCGCAGCCATCTTACAAGAAATTAAGGCCTTTGTTGTCACAAACCTCTCGTGATGAGCTTGCTCTTGGAATGTCTCCTTGAGGTGCACCATAAGTGGCTCACAAGTTGGGTCCAGAATGCTGCCTTGTGCAGAATTTTAATGTGTCTTACATTATGGTTTTTCTTATATAGTTAAGTTAAATATGTGTCTATATGAATAAACAATGAATTGGATATGGCATGTGATATGATTATTAACAAAGGTCTATATATATATATATATTCATATATGTACATAGGTAAAGATATATGATAAAGATATCAAATATTTATATGTGATCAAACTTATGTACATGGTTGTTATGTGCAATTATGCTTTCATGTACATATTTTTAATGATAGAGTAAATGTTTATTTGATGCATGCATGTATACTATGAAGTTAAGAAATGTTTAAATATGATAAATGAAGGTTTTTAATGTACGAATATCATATGATTACATGAACGTAATATATATATATATATATATAAATGTATATATATGTAAACGTCTAAATGATTATACATGTTTTTTATTGATCTCTTGAAGATTACTATGATACTAATAGTTTGAAATGTCAATTTTACTTGTATAAAGAAGTAATATGATTTGTAGAATATATGTGTGTGTGTATATATATATATATATATATATATATATATATATACACACACACACATAGTATGATCTTACATGTTTGGGTTCGAAAGATGTTTAGAGTAATGATTTAGAGAATATGTTTAAAGTTAAATGCATGAATATGTCTTTGCTTAATTGAAATGACATGATTAAGCATTTGTGATATCACATGTTAGCATACTAAAATATAGATCTACATAGCAATAGGCTCAATTATAGAAATCTTATTAAAGTATATAATGGCAATGTTATATGTGACTATGTATACAAGTGTATGCATTAAAGAAGGAGTATCTTGTCATGTGATTGTTACATGAGCAAATTGTATAAATTATTTTATGAATTATGCATATATGTTTATGCACTAGAGAAGATATATATTTGTACATGATTATGCACAGGTGCAAATAGTATAATATAGGTACAATCTTGTTATACGAAATAGTTACATGATTGAATAAGATTACAAGCACAAAATAGTAATACCCAATAGTGAGCATGCTCAAAGGTTTACATAAAGTTACGTATATACATGTATATGATATCTTGCTCATAGTTATAAAGGAATATATATATATATATATATATATATATATATATATATAGATACCTATATGTATATGATGAATAGAGCAAAGAAAAGAATAACCTTGCTCAATAGCCATACATGAGCATGTACATGATTATTTTATTCATAGTTATACAAGAGTATACATTTGCATATACGAATATGATTGAATAGAGTAAAAGTAAACTAAAGAGAGATAAAGTAAGAGATTATATTTGCCAGCTACTAGAGTTTAATTGTGGATAGATAGGCGCCTATAGGGAAAATTGCAGCTGCCATAGTTTGGCCCAATTGGGTCTAAAGTATGTTTGATTCCGTTTGGATCATGAACAGCCCCGTTTGGGTTATTAGGCGACCCCATTTGGGTCTGCTTAACCGGTCTAAAGTATAATTTGGCCCCATTTGGGTCTATAGATCCAATATCTTCGGATATCACCCATTTTGATGCCGAAGTGTATCTATAGTTCCTGTTATCCACTGATAGAACTAAGGCAGGCTAAACTATAAGTACAATACAGACATTAAAGTATAAAGTATTAAGCAAGCATCATATAAAAGTTAAGGATATTGCTTGATTACATGTCTCACATTATTTACTTGTATTATTTCATAAGTTTAAATAAATAGAGATTACCAAGTAACACATGATATGTATGCTATTTATAGTTGGTTCCAAATGTTCGAAATTGCTTAAATGAGTTAAATAATTGAAGAATTCTCAGTCAATATACAATACCAGCATGCTAAGTTAACTGTTAAGTTTTTTTAAATGTTTTTATTGTTTACTACGTGAGGTTGATAGATTTGTCAAGATTTTCTAATCCATTGATTACATGTTAAATAAATGTAAATGTATAAAGTGTGCTGAGTGTGATTACTGATGAAATAATGTTAATATCGAAATGCTTTAAAAAGTTAAAAAATATATATATAAGGTAAAGATATAATAGTTTAATAAAAATAGTAAGTATTCAAACGAATGAGAAATATGGCATTTTGCACATGGAATATATTATACAGAGGTACAAGGAATATAATTTATTTGAATACAGTACCATGCTTCTAAGATAGTTAAGTATATCAAAGTGATCACTAAAATTTAAATGTGGGAACTCATAAAGTATAGATGAAGTATATATAAATGTTTGTAAATAAGTGATAGAAATATGGCATAGTTATTAAAATGTTTGGCAATTGATTTTAATACATGAAGTCGTATATTGGGATCGCCTATTGGTATAGCTATAGAGTGAGATTGCCACTAGGTATAGCCATGGAGTGGGTTCATCTTCAGGTCAGTGGCATAGCCATAGAGTTGGATTGCCTCAAGGTATAACTAGATAGTGAGATAACATTCAAATTCATGTATAACCACAAAGTAGAATCGCCTCAAGGTATAGTTGTATATTTGGATCGCCTTCAAGTCAGAGGTAAAGCCACAGAGTGGGATCGCCTCAAGGTGTAACCACAGAGTGGGATCGCCTTAAGGTATAGCCATAGATTTGGATCGCCTCAAGGTGTAGCCACAGAGTGGGATAGCCTCAAGGTATAGCCACATAATGGGATTGCCTTAAAGTCAGGGGTATAGCAAAAGAGTGGGATCACCTCAAGTTATAGCCGCATAGAGGGATTGCCTTCAAATCAAAATATAGATACAGAATGGGATCGCCTCAAGGTATAGCCACATAGTGGGATTGCCTTCTGGTTAGAGGTATAGCCACATAATGGGATCGCCTTAAGGTTAGCTGCATAGTGGGATTGCCTTTCAGTTAGGGTATAGCCACAAAGTGGGATCATCTCAAGGTATAGTCGTATAGTGGGTTCGCTTTCAAATCATGGTACAGGTATAGAGTGGGATCGCCTCAAAGTATAGCCGCATAATGGGATAGCCTTTAAATAAAGGTGTAGCCATAAAATGGGATCCACCTTAAGGTATAGACATATAATAGGATCACCTTCAAGTCAAGGGTATAGCCAAAGAGTGGGATCACCTTAAGGTATAACCGCATAGTGGGATTGCCTTCAAATCAAGGTATAGGCACAAAGCGGGATCACCTTAGGGTATAGCCACAAAGTGGGATGGTCTTCAGGTTAATGGTATAGCCATAGAGTGGGATCGCCTCAAGGTATAGTTGCATAGTGGGATAGCCTTCAAATCAATTCATAGACACAAAGTAAGATCGCATTAAGGTATAACTACATAGTGGGGTCACCTTCATGTGAGAGGTATAGCCATAGAGTTAGATCGTCTCAAGGTATTGCCACAGAGTAGGATCATCTCAAGGTGTAGCCACAAAGTAGTATCGCCTCAAGCTATATCCGTATAGTGGGATCGCCTTCAAGTTAAGGGTATAGCCACTAAGTGGGATCACCTTAATGTTTAGCCGCATAGTGGGATCGCCTTTAAATCAAGGTATAGGCACAAAGTGCGATTGCTTCAAGGTATAGCCACAGATTTAGATTGCCTTCAGGTTAGGGGCATAGCCACAGAGTGGGATCACCTCAAGGTATTGGTACATAATGGAATCGCCTTTAAATCAAGGTATAGCCATAGAGTTAGATCGCTTCAAGGTATAGCCACAGAGTGGGATCATCTTCTAGTTAGGGGTACGGCCACAGAGTAGGATCGCCTCAAGATATAATTGCATAATGGGATGCCTTCAAATCAAGGTATAGCCACAAAATGGGACCGTCTCAATGAGCAGCTGCAAAGTGGGATCACCTTCAAATCAAGGTACATCCATAGAGTGGGATCGCCTTAATATATAGCTACACCGTGGGATCACCTTTAAATCAAGGTAGATAGACAGAGTGGGATCGCCTCAAGGTATAGCAACAGAGTGGGATCACCTTCAAATCAAGGTATAGCAATAGAGTGGTATAGCCGCAGAGTGGGATAGCCTTCAAATAAAGGTATAGCCATAGAGTGAGATCGCCTCAAGGTATAGCCGTACAGTGGGATTGCCTTCAAGTTAGGGGTATAACCACTAAATAGGATCACCTCAAGGTATAGGCACATAGTGGGATAGCCTTTAAATTAAAGTATAAATATAGAGTGCGATTGCCTCAATGTGTAGCAGCGTAATGGGATCAACTTTAAATCAAGGTAAAGCAATAGAGTGGGATCGCCTCAGGGTATAGCCATAGAGTGGAATCAACTTTATGTGAGGGGTATAGCCATAGAGTGGAATCATCTTTATGTGAGGGGTATAGCCATAGAGTGGGATAGCCTCAAGGGTTAGCCATATAGTGGGATAGCCTTCAAATCAAGGTATAGCCACAGAGTAGGATCACCTCAGGGTATAGCCGCATAATGTGATCACCTTCAAATTAAGGTGTACACATAGAGTGGGATCGTCAAATCAAGGTATAGCCAGAGAGTGGGATCGCCTTAAGGTATAACCGCATAGTGGGATCGCCTTCAAGTAAGGGGTATAGTCACAAAGTGGGATTTCCTTCTAGTTAGGGGTATAGCCATAGAGTGGGATCGCCTCAAGTTATTGTCATATAATTGGATCGCCTTTAAATCAAGGTATAACCACAGAGTGGGATCACCTTAAGGTATACCCAAAGAGTGGGATCGTTTTCAGGTCTGGGGTATGGCCACAGAGTGGGATCACCACAAGGTATAGCTGCATAGTTGGATAACCTTTAAATGAAGGTGTAGCTATAGAGTGGGATTGCCTCTATGTCTAGCCATATAGTGGGATTGCCTTTAAATTTACGTATAGCCATAAAGTGTGATCTCCTCAGTGTATAGCCAGAGAGTGGGATCGTCTTCAAGTGAGTGGTATAGCCACATAGTGGGATTGCCTCTAGGTATAGTCGTATAGTGGGATAGCTTTCAAATCAAGGTGCAGCCATAGAGTAGGATTGCCTTAAGGTATAGCCGCATAGTGGGATCGCCTTCAAATCAAGTACTAGCCACTGAGTGGGATCGCCTTCAAATCAAGGTATAGCCATAATGTGGGATCGATATAATGTATAACTGAATAATGGGATCGCCTTCAAGTCAGGGATATAGTCACAGAGTGGGATCCCCTCAAGGTATAGATGCTTAGTGGGATCGCTTTCAAGTCAAGGGTATAACCACAGTGTGGGATTGCCTCATGGTATAATAGCATTGTGGGATTGCCTTCAAATCAAAGTATAGCCGTATAGTGTGATCGTTTTATAATTAAGGTGTAATCACAGTGTGGGATCGTCTCAAGGTATAGCCACAGAGTGGGATTGCCTCAAGGTATAGCCGCATAGTAGGATAGTCTCAAATAAAGGTATAGCCATAGAGTGGGTTCGCCTCAAGGTATAGCCACATAGTGGGAATGCCTTCAAGTCAGGGATATAGCCACAGAGTGGGATCACCTCGAGGTATAGCCATATTGTGGGATCACCTTCAAATTAAGGTAAAGGCACAGAGTGGGATCGCCTCAAGGTATAGCCGCATAGTGGGATCACCTTGAAATCAAGGTACAGCCACAAAGCGGGATCACCTAAGGATATAGCCACAGAATGGGATCATCTTCAAGTCAGTGGTATAGCCATAAAGTAGGATCACCTTCAAATCAAGGTATAGGCACAGAGTGGGATCGCCTCAAGTTATAGCCACATAATGGGATCGCCCTTAAATTAAGGTGCAGCTAAAGAGTGGGATCGCCTCTAGGTATAGCCATAAAGTGGGATCATCTTCAGGTCAATGGTATAACCACAGAGTAGGATCACCTTCGAATCAAGGTATAGGAGCAGAGTGGGCTGACCTCAAGGTATAGCTGCATAGTAGGATTGCCCTTATTTTAGGGTATAGCCACAGAGTGGGATCGCCTCATGGTATAGCCACAAAGTGGGATCGTCTTCAGGTCAGTGGTATAGCCACAGAGTTGGATCCCCTTAAGGTGTAGCAGCATAATGGGATAGCTTACAAATCAATGTATAGCCATAGAGTAGGATCGCCTTAAGGTATAGCCACAGAGTGGGGTTGCCTTCAAGTGATGGATATAGCCATAGAATGTGATAGCCTCAAGGTATTGCCACAGAGTGGGATCTCCTCAAGATATAGCCACAAAGTGGGATTGACTCAAGGTATAGCTGCATAATGGGATCGCTTCCAAGTCACGAGTATAGCCACAAAGTGGGATCACCTCAAGGTAAAACCACATAGTGGGTTTGCCTTCAAATTAAGGTATAAGCACAGAGTGGGATTACCTCAAGTTATAGCCATAGAGTTTGCCTGCCTTCTGGCTGGGGGTATGGCCACATAGTGGTATCGCCTCAAGGTATTGCCACATAGTGGGATCGCCTTTAAATCAAGGTGTAGCCATAAAGTGGGATCGCCTCAAGGTATAGCCATAGAGTGGGATTGTCTTCAGGTCAAGGTTATGGCCACTGAGTGGGATCGCCTCAAGGTATAGCTGCATAAGGGGACAACCTTCAAATCAAGGTATAGCCACAGAGTGGGATTGCCTCAATGTGTAGCCACATAGTGGGATCGCCTTTAAATACAGGTATTACCATAGAGTGGGATCGCCTCAGGGTATAGCCACAGAGTGGGATCGTCTTCAGGTGAGAGGTATAGCCACAATGTGGGATTGCCTCAAGGTGTAGTTGTATTGTGTGATAGCTTCAAATCAAGGTATAGCCATAGAGTAGGATCGCCCAAAGGTATAGCCGCATAGTGGGATCGCCTTCAAATCAAGGTATAGCCACAGAGTGGTATTGCCTTAAGGTATAATCGCATAGTGGGATAGCCTTCAAATCAAGGTATAGCTGCAGAGTGGGATCGCCTCACTGTGTAGCCGTATAGTGGGATCACCTTTAAATCAAGGTATAGCCACAGAGTGGGGTCACCTCAGGGTATGGCCATAGAGTGGGATCGTCTTCAGGTGAGTGGTATAGCCACAGAGTTGGATTGCCTTAAGGTGTAGCCATATAGTGGGATAGCCTTCAAATCAAGGTATAGCCGCACAGTAGGATCACCTTAAAGTATAGTCGTATAGTAGGATCACTTTCAAATTAAGGTGTAGCCACAGAGTGGGATCGCCTTCAAATCAAGGTATAGCCATAGAGTGGGATTGCCTTATGATATAGCCGCATAGTGGGACCGCCTTTAAGTCAGGGGTATACTCACAAAGTGGGATTGCCTTTTAGCTAGGGGTATAGCCATAGAGTAGGATCGCCTCAAGGTTTTGCCATATAGTGGGATCACCTTTAAATCAAGGTATAGCCATAGAGTGGGATCGCCTCAAGGTGTAGCCACAAAGGGCGATCATCTTCAGGTTCGGGGATGGCCACATAGTGGGATTGCCTTATGGTATAACTGCATAGTGGGATAGCCTTCAAATGAAGGTATAGCCACAGTGTGGGATCACCTCAATGTGTAGCCACATAGTGGGATTGTCTTTAAATTTAGGTATAGCCACAGAGTGGGATCGCCTCAGGGTATAGCAATTAAGTGGGATCGTCTTCAGGTGAGGGGTATATCCATAGAGTGGGATTGCCTCAAGGTGTAGTAGTATAATGGGATAGCCTTCAAATCAAGGTATAACCCTAGAGTAGGATAGCCTCAAGGTATAGTCGAGTAGTGGGATCGCCTTCAAATCAAGGTATAGCCACAGAGTGGGATCACCCTAAAATGAAGGTATAGCTATAGAGTGGGATCGCCTTAAGGAATAGCCATATTGTGGGATCGCCTTTAAGTAAAGGGTATGGTCACAAAGTGGGACCCCCTTAAGTTATAATCGTATAGTGGGATTACTTTCAAGTTAGGAGTATAGCCAAATAGTGGGGTCATCTCAAGGGATAGCAGTATAGTGGGATTGCTTTCAAATCAATGTATAGCTGCAGAGTGTGATCGCTTTCAAATCAAGGTATAGCCACAGAGTGGGATCGCCTCAAAGTATAGCCATAGAGTGAGATCGCCTCAAGGTATAGCCACATAATGGGATTGCCTTCACGTCAGGGGTATAGCCACATAGTGGGATCAACTCAAGGTATAGCCACTGTTGGGATAGCCTTTAAATAAAGGTATAGCCATAGAGTGGGATCGCCTCAAAGGAAAACTGCATAGTGGGATTGCCTTCAAGTTAGAGGTGTAGCCACAGAGTGGGATAGCCTTAAGGTATAGTCATATAATGGGATTGCCTTCAAATCAAGGTATAGGCACAGAGTGGGATCATTTTCAAATCAAGGTATAGCCATAGAGTAGGATCACCTCAAGGTATAGCTGTATAGTGGGATCGCCTTCAAGTCATAAGTATAGCAACAGAGTGGGATCGCCTCAAGGTATAGCTATATAGTGGGATAGCCTTCAAATCAAGGCATAGCCACATAGTAAGATTGACTCAAGGTATAGCTGCATAGTGGGATCGCCTTCAAATCAAGGGTTTAGCAACAGAGTGGGATCACCTCAAAGTATAGCCCCATAGTGGGATTGCCTTCAAAACAAGGAATAGGCATAGAGTGGGATCACCTCAAGGTATAGCCACAGAGTGGGATTGCCTTCTAGTTAGGGGTATAGCTAAAGAGTGGGATCGCCTCAAGGTATATGTGTATAGTGGGATCGCCTTCAAATCAAGGTATAGGCATAAAGTGGGATCGCCTCAAGGTATAGTTGCATAGTAGAGTTGCCTTAAAATCAAGGTATAATTACATGGTGGGATCGCCTATAGGTATAGCAACATAGTAGGATCGCATTAAAATTAAGGTATAGCCACAGAGTGGGATCGTCTAAAGGTAGAGCCATAGAGTGGGATTGTCTTTAAGTCAGGGATATAACTACTATGTGGGATTGCCTCAACGTATAGCTGCATAGTGGGATAGCCTTCAAATAAAGTTATAGCCTTAGAGTGGGATCGCTTTAAGGTATAGCCCTATAGTGGGACTACATTCAAATCAAGGTATAGCCATAGAGTGTGATCACCTCAAGGTATAGCCATAGAGTGGGATCGCCTCAATGTGTAGCCGCATAGTGGGATCGACTTTAAATAGAGTTATAGCCGCATAGTGGGATCGGCTTTAAACAGAGTTATAGCCACATATTGGGATCGTCTTAGGGTATAGCCACAGAGTGGGATCATTTTTAGGTGAGGGGTATAATCACAGAGGTGGATCACCTCAAGGTGTAGCTGTATAGTGGTGTAGCCTTTAAATAAAGGTATAGCTACGAAGTAAGATCGCCTCAAGTTATAGCTGTATAATGGGATCACCTTTAAATTAAGGTGTTGCCATATAGTGGAATCGCATAAAGGTATATCCATAGTGTGGGATTGCCTTCAAATCAAGGTATAGCCATAGGGTGGGATCGCCTCAAGGTATAGCAGCATTGTGGGAGTGCCTTCAAGTTAGGGTATAGCAACCAAGTGGGATACCTTCAAGGTATAGCTGTATAGTAGGATCTCCTTTAAGTCCGGTGTATAGGCATAGAGTGGGATCGCCTCAAGGTATAGCAACATAGTATGATTGCCTTCAAATCAAGGTATAGCCATAGAGTAGGATTGCCTTAAGGTATAGTCACAGAGTGGGATCGCCTTCAAATCAAGGTAAAGCCCCAAACTGGGATCGCTTCAAAGTATAGCCACATAGTTGGATCACCTCAAGGTCGCATAGTGTGATAGTTTATATAACTTCTAGTACAATAGTGTATGCTTTATGATTCATATAATCTTTATGGAATCCCATCGGTGGAATCATCTCATACCGGTACTCATACAGGAATCTTTCTTAATTGAAATGAGACATTTCAATCATGTATTACGAAGCATGACATTTCATTTCATAAAAAAATTTATAGTCAAATGAATTTAAGACAATCAAACAATAAGTCATTCCTCATGCTTACATCACATAAATAGAATAATCAATGCATGTTTTACTTTATCTTGGGTATATTTTATCATCTTTAATAGCCTGCCTAAGTACTAGTTTAAAAGGTGGATAACGGGAGTAATGGATACCCAAAGGTATCAAACTATGGATATCCAGAGATACCAAACAATGGACCCAAACAGGGTCAAACAATGGTTACAACAAGGAACAAACTATGGACCCAAAAGGGCTGAACGATGGTTCCATTAAGGAACAAGACCCAAATAGGGTCAACTATGGCAGCTGCGACTGTATCCCTCTAGGCATGCCTATCTAATCCATAACTGAACTAAGACTCGTAGGCTTAACCCTTTAATAACAGCTTTGATTCATAATATTCTTTGTTACTTAATACATTATTTGGCTTCAAGCCATAACTCATAAAGAATGCATATCATTCTTATCATACATCAATGTTGAGTTTTAGGCCCCATTACACATGGACGCAAGTCATGTCATCACATGGTTACATCAATATCATTCATACATATCGTAGTGGATTACATAATAATGCAAATGCAATACACTATTACTTTCATCGATCCGTCTCATCATACTTGATATTGAGGCCAATGAGGCGAATATGGAAGTATAGTTCATATAGTTCTTGCAACTAAAAATCTTTATAGTATTATATGCATGTCCATATATACATGTGTGCATATAAAGGCAACTTGAATCATAGCAATACATACCCTATAGATACTCATATATGATCACATAATGAGTCAAATTAGCCATCATAGCATGGTAGCTTCAATTGTAAAACATTGAATTATATAACTTATTGGTATTTCTAAATGACGTACCTTGTTACAATTTGCCATGAGCAATTTTCCCATATTATCATAACTCACATCAAACATAATTATTTAAAGCAATACTCATGCATTTATGATCCATACAATAGTAATATGAGTAGGTTCTCTTACAATTTAAAGGTCAACACTTGTTCATATTTAGTTCCTTGATTCACTTCAATGGTCTATCAGATTATAGACAACAAGTTTTATACTTTAACATAATCATATAAATAGTTCAATCCTCTTACGTGTATTTTATACCCAGGTAGATTATGTAAGCTTATTTCATCTTAGTCGTTAGCACACTACGGATGCTCATGTGCTAATCATAATATATTATAGGCATGAGCAAATAGGTGAGTAGGTTATTACCCATTACTGCTAATCATTAATTCTTCTTGTGACTCTGAGTGTAATCAGGCTTTTACGGTTTCATAATTTAAAATAAGCTATGATGTCCCACTTCCTTTAACTTGGACAAGAAACCTTGCAATTATACTCTTATTATCTCTAGGTTATATCATAGTGTTCTCATATCATTGTAGCAGAATATCAATGTGCAATATTTTTGGGCAAAGCCAAAACACACGTGTATAATCATTATAATACCATCAAATTCAAGTAATCATTTTCATGTATTCTAATGTTAGTATTCATTTACTAACTTTATTCTTATATAATTTTTCATTTAATCATGCTTAGTGTCACATCTTATCCTTATTTTATGCTTAAAATGCTTTGAAGTTATTTAAAAAGGTTTTAGACCAACTTTGGTGACACAAAAGGGCTTAAAAATCATATTTGGGTGAAGTAGGGAAGTATCACGAGTTGTGAGGGGTGTCACTACTCATAAAAGGGAGAAAAATTCATGACTCGTACATTTGTTCATGAGTCACACATGTCACGAGTTATGACAGGAGTCACGAGTCGTGAACAGACATAGGTAGTTTTTTGAGTTTGACTTCTAAGTGGTTTTTGACATATAAAATGGCATTTCCAGAAAAACTGGTCTTCTACAAACTTGTTTGATTATGTTTCTAGTTTCTAAAAAATCAAAAATCATCTTGATATAATTTCTATATTTTCAGATATTTACAAAATACTAAGGGCTGCTCCTAGTGACTAGGCAGCAAACTGTTTGTGAATTCAAGCTGAAATATGGACTAATTAGAAACAGATTTAGGACTTGGTTTCTTCATATGAAATATATGTATGGAAGTCTAGTTTCAAATGCAACAAAAATCATTCAATTTAGAGTTCTCTAGCTCAACTTATAAGCAAAAAAGTCCATGTAGGTCTGTTGGTCAAAAAGAAATGTTTGACTCGTGAAGGGGTTTCACAAGTGAAGAAAAAGGATGAGGTTCAAGACTCATGAAAAAGTTCACGAGTGAAGAAAAATGGGCGGGGTTCATGAATCGTGAAGAGGTTCACGAATGAAGAAAAATGGCAAACTTTCATGACTCATGAAGGGGTTCACGAGTGAAGCAAGAAGGCCATATTTCACGACTCGTGAAGGGCTTCACGAGTCGGACAAAAGTGCACGACTCATAAAGAACTTCACGACTCATCAATGACATTCACAGGGAAAATATATATATTCTCTGTTCTTCAAAACTCACCTTAACTCTCAATGAAAACCTAGAAAATATAACCCTAAATTTCTATAGGTCCATTTACAACTATCAAAACCATCCTTCCATACATTAAATCAACATAATAGTCCCATACCTTAATGAAGCTTCAAATCTTACTCCTTTACTCATGATTCCTTCTTCTCTTTCACTTAATTTGTTTGCTTCTCTCTTCTCCTTACACATGGTGATAGCAACATGATCTTGTAATCCCTCATCTTCAAAATCATAAATTAAAAAGAAGAGAAGGAAGAGATTTTCAAGGGAAAACATTACCTTTGATTCTAACTCACAAACCCTAGTTCCATTCTCCACCAAACCATAACTATAAACAGAGAGAGAGAGAGAGAGAGAGAGAGAGAGAGAGAGATCTTCCAAAATAATGATCCCCATCTCTCCCAAAAACCCAAATTTATTGAGTGGGATAAACATGTCACCAAGGGAAATTCCCACTATACCCTTATGCACAAATAAACCCCAATCTTTCAATTTCTTCCAACTTAACCCCAATACTTTCTAATTCACTTCAATTATATTATTTCCTTTAATTATAATTTAACTTAGCTCATATAATTACATGCTAAAATTACCAAAATACCCCTCTTGGGACTTAACCTTGATTATTGCAAAATAATCCAATTTTCCCTTAATTAACGATAGTCTTCATTAATTAACCATAATCTGCTTAGGGTCATGATTAGGTCCTTATAGGGATCGCCTTCATATCAGGGGTATAGCCACAAAGTGGGATCACCTCAAAGTATAGCCCCATAGTAGGATTGCCTTCAAAACAAGGTATAGGTACAGAGTGGGATCGCCTCAAGATATAGCCACAGAGTGGGATTGCCTTCTAGTTAGGGGTATAGCTATAGAGTGGGATCGCCTCAAGATATAGCCACAGAGTGAGATTGCCTTCTAGTTAGGGGTATAGCTATAGAGTGGGATCGCCTCAAGGTATAGGTGTATAGGGGGATCGACTTGAAATAAAGGTATAGGCAGAGAGTGGGATCGCCTCAAGGTATAACTGCATAGTAGGATCACCATCAAATCATGGTATAACTACATGGTGGGATCGCCTAAAGGTATAGCAGCATAGTGGGATCACCATAAAATTAAGGTATAGCCACAGAGGGGAATCATCTCAAGGTAGAGCCACAAAGTGGGATCATCTTTAAGTCAGGGGTATAGCCACTGTGTGGGATCGCCTCAAGGTATAGCCGCATAGTGGGATAGCCTTCAAATAAATATATAGCCAAAGAGTGGGATCGCCTCAAGGCATAGCTGCATAGTGGGATCACATTCAAATCAAGGTATAACCATAGAGTGTGATCGCCTCAAGATATAACCACATAGTGGGATCTGCTAAATGTGTAGCCGTATAATGGGATCGACTTTATACAGAGTTGTAGCCGTATAATGGGATCGACTTTATACAGAGTTATAGCCATAGATTGGGATCCACTTTAAACAGAGTTATAGCCACATAATGGGATCGTCTCAGGGTATAGCCACAGAGTGGGATCGTCTTTAAGTGATGGGTATATCTATAGAGTGGGATCACCTCAAGTGGTAGCTGCATAGTGGTGTAGTTGTAACACCCTTATTCCATACATAGCTATAAGTACTATATCATATTTTATTAAGCATGCTAACCATGTTCTTATGCTCGAAAAACTTTACTGCATACTTAAGAGTATATTTAAGCAACATAATATTTACTTTTATGAATCATCTGTACATCACATCCTTGTCAAAGTAAATAAGAATCTTGTAATCAAATTGCATTTAACATTAGACTATACTTTCAATATCTCTTTTGTGTTGGCCATCCCGCTGCAGATATCATCCCAAGGAAAAATCCTTATTTGCAACCTACACGGATGAAACACCAGTGCTAAGCTATAAAGCTTAGTGGGGAACAAAAACATGTGGAAGACCCCTTTTTAAAGGTCATCAAGATGAAAACCCATATATATATACATCTTAAAGCAAATAAACCAATCATTATAAATAATATTTACAATAATCTCCCATAATTATATTTTCTTTTGCTATACTTATAACCAATATCAAGCTTACTTTCTGAATTTCTATATGTTACTATTGACCAATTACTTTGAATTATTAGTTGTCAAACATTTATGACTATATTATTCATGTTACTATTGACCAATTACTTTGAATTATTAGTTGTCAAACATTTATGACTATATTATTCATGTATTAATATCAATTGCCAAACATTTTAATAACTATGCCATATTTCTATCACTTATTTACAAACATTTATATATACTTCATATATACTTTATGAGTTCCCACATTTTCATTTTAATGATCACTTTGATATACTTAACTATATTAGAAGCATGGTACTATATTCAGATAAATTATATTCCTTGTACCTCTGTATAATATATTCGATGTGTAAAATGCCATATTTCTCATTCTTTGAATACTTACTATTTTTATTAAACTATTATATCTTTACCTTATATATATATATATATATATATATATATATATATAACTTTTAAAGAATTTCGATATTAACATTACATCATCAATAATCACACTCAGCACACTTTATACATATACATTTATTTAACATGTAATTAATGGATTAGAAAATCTTGACAAATCTATCAACCTCACGTAGTAAACAATAAAAACATTTAAAAAAACTTAACAGTTAACTTAGCATGCTGGTATTGTATATTGACTTAGAATTCTTCATGCATTTAACTCATTTAAGCAATTTCGAACATTTGGAACCAACTATAAATAGCATACATATCATGTGTTACTTGGTAATCTCTATTTATTTAAACTTATGAAATATTACAAGCAAATCATGTCAGACATGTAATCAAGCAATATCCTTAACTTTTATATGATGCTTGCTTAATACTTTATACTTTAATGTCTATACTGTACTTATAGTTTAGGCTGCCTTAGTTCTATCAGTGGATAACGGGAACTATTGATACGCTTTGGTATCAAAATGGGGGATATATGAAGATATCAAATCTATAGACCCAAACGGAGCCAAATTATACTTTAGACCGGTCAAGCAGACCCAAACAGGGTCGTCTAACAACCCAAATGGAGCTGTTCATGATCCAAACGGAATCAAACATACTTTAAACCTAATTGGGCCAAACTATGGCAGCTGCAATTTTCCCTATAGGCACCTATCTATCCATAATTGAACTCTAGTAGCAGGCAAATATAATCTCTTCACTTTATCTTTCTTTAGTTTACTTTTACTTTATTCAATCATATTCATATATGTAAATGTATACCCTTGTATAACTATGAATAAAATAATCATGTATGGCTATTAAGCAATGTTATTCTTTACTTTGCTCTATTCATCATATACATATAGGTATCTATATATATATATTCCTTTATAACTATGAGCAAGATATCATATACATGTATATGAGTAACTTTATGTAAACCTTTGAACATGCTCACTATTGGTATTACTATTCTGTGCTTGCAATCTTATTCAATCATGTAACTATTTCGTATAACAAGATTGTACCTATATTATACTGTTTGCACCTGTGCATAATCATGTACAAATATATATCTTCTCTAATGCATAAATATATATGCATAATTCATAAAATAATTTATACAATTTTCTCATGTAACAATCACATGACAAGATACTCCTTCTTTAATGCATACACTTGTATACATAGTCATATATAACATTGCCATTATATACTTTAATAAGATTTCTATAATTGAGCCTATTGCTCTGTGGATCTGTATTTTAGCATGCTAACATGTGACATCACAAATGCTTAATCATGTCATTTTAACTAAGCAAAGACATATTCATGCATTTCACTTTAAACATATTCTCTAAATCATTACTCTAAACATCTTTCGAACCCAATCATGTAAGATCATACTATGTATATATATATATGTTTATATAAACACATATATTCTACTAATCATATTACTTATTTATACAAGTAAAATTGACATTTCAAACTATAAGTATCATAGTAATCTTCAAGAGATCAATAAAAATCGTGTATAATCATTTAGACGTTTACATAAATATACATTTATGTGTATTACATTCATGTAATCATATGATAGTCATACATTAAAAACCTTCATTTTTCATATTTAAACATTTCTTAGCTTCATAGTATACATGCTTGCATCAAATAAACATTTACACTATCATTAAAAATATGTACATGAAAGCATAATTGCACATAACAAACATGTACATAAGTTTGATCACATATAAATATTTGATATCTTTATCATATATCTTTACCTATGAACATATATGAATATATATATATAGACCATTGTTAATAGTCATATCACATGCCATATCCAATTCATTGTTTATTAATATAAACACATATTCAACTTAACTATATAAGAAAAACCATAATGTAAGACACATTAAAATTCTGCATAGGGTAGCATTTTGGACCCAAATTGTGAGCCACTTATGATTTGGAAAACGTAATTTTTAGGCCAAATGAGTTTGTACAATCTTATTCCCCTATGTGACTAGTTTCCAAAGCATCAAAATTCACAATAATTTCTTATCTATAGCTTGAGATATTTAAGAAAAACTATAGGTTATTCCTAGAACCGGAACAATTTTTATTTCAACAAATAAACATTTTTAGCATAAAATGAAAAAGTAATTAGACCAATGTGTCTTCATCAAAGCTATACATCCATGTCTCTAGTTTTACCATAATTTTAATTTGTAGCATTTTGAAAATTCTACCAAAAGTTATGCCCAATTTACTAAGGTCTGTTCCCTAACAGTACATCCAGTACCTATGAATTTCAAGTCAACATTTGTCATGCTTTCATACATTTTTAAGTCATACTTCCTTCCTATAAAATATGAATTTAGGAGTCCATTTTGTATAAGAATTAACCTCATGCCATTATGATCATTTTACACATAGAAATCTCAATTTTTCTACAAACTATTCTAGAATCTGAATTTACAGTTCACCTAAATTTCAATAAATCATAGAAATTATTTATAGGCAGAATTAAAGCTAGATTACTTCTACAATTTTGTTCTCCTATGTTTCTAGTTTTCATAACATTAAGAATAATCTCAATATCACTTCTATATTGAAAGATATTGTCCAAAAACTGAGGTATGTTCATGAGGACGAGACTGTACACTTATCCGATTTTCAAGCTAGGTTATGACCCATTTAGAAGCAAAATTAGAATGTATTTTCTCTTATCAAATCTTTTTCTGGAATTCCATTTTAAAACCCAATTAGAATCATCTAATTATCCTTTCTATAACTCAAAATATTACCAAAAGAATGTAACTAGGTCAGGTGAACCCAAACCTAGAATTTTTAAAACTTACATGCATGTCCATTTAAACATAAAATATTGATGTTTTACTTCAAGTTACTTGTCAAAATGAAACCATGTCACAATTTAATCACATATTTCGCTCAAGGAAAAACACATGCAAGAAGATTAAGTTCCCAAACTTGTTTTTGTAACTTTAAATCAATCCTTCAATCTTTTCACCATTTTATTCCTTTTTACTCTCAATCCCTTCCAATTCTTCATACATCCATATACTCTTGCATTAAACCCTTACAAATCTCCTTCAAAAACTTCTAATTCAAATAACGTGCAGTAGGATTTCCTCTTGAAAATTATAGAGGTAAAATGTAGAACTTTTAGAGAAAGATGAGAGATGAGTAAAAATGAGGAAGATATAAGGAGAAATCATATTTTTCCTTGGTGTGGCCAACCAACCCACTATATATACTCCAAAAAACAATGCTTACATGGTGAATTAAGTGGAAAATGACATCAGCATGTCCCACACAAATATCTCTTTTAATCATCTAACTAATTGCATGTTACATAAATTTCTCTCATTTATTTGCATGTCACACAATGTTCCACTCATTTTTTTCTTTTCTTAAATCAACCTCTCCTTTATATCCCTTTTTCATAATTTACCCTTCAAGTTTCATATTAACAAATTGACCCCTAAATTTTTATCCTCTTTTAAATTAGCCTTCAAAGTATATTATCACTTGACTATTGTATCCTCTATCATAGGCAGTTTTCTGAATTTGAATTATATATAATTTTTGACCTTCCAAAATCCATTTTTAGTGAATGTTATCTTCTACAAACTTATTACACTATGTTTTTAGTTTCTAAAACATCAAGAATAATCTATATAGCTTGTGTATATTTTAAGATATGTATAAAATACTGAGGTCTGTTCCTAGTGACTAGGCTGCAAACTATTTTGGAATTTATGCTTAAAGATAACCTAGTTAAAGATATATTTTGAACTTGGTTTCTCCATATGAAATCTTAGTATGGATGTATATTTTCAAACCCAATTTGAATCATCTAATTTTGTGCTCTATAACTTGAGATATAGTCAAAAGAGTGACAAAAGTCAAGAAAAACATAATAATTCATCCAATAATGTTTAATTTTACTTTAATAACGTAAAATTGCCCTTGAATTTTACTAGGGCCTATTTTGGTTCCTTAAAAATCTCTCCCCCTTAAGGAATTTCATGCTCAAAATTCATACCGTATTATTTCTCAAATACATCACTATCTTTCCTATACTTCTGTGTCTAACATTATAAACTTTTATTTCATACTATCTCTACCAACGTTCGTTGATGCTTACTTAAACTTAATTTGATTCTCTTATAACTCTATCTCCATATGAGAGAAACCTTATCATACAGTTACATCCTTACCATGCTCAATGTATATCCTGTCAGTTTCATTTTTAGTTGGGGCCTATACATGTAACATGATGCTTGATGCTATGTTATGTGTGAATGATGCTTTTATGTATGCAATAAGATGCAAAAGTATAATCTCATGTGTTGTATATGTTTTTCCCCATCCCATGTGTAATGATTCATCAATTGCCCTTACTCAATAAGGAAATGCTGACAGATATACATAGAGCATTTTATTGAATCCTCAAATTATCATCTCAAAAGCCTCAACTATAAATCTTCTCATTAATTAACATAGCTCTATCTCATGTTTCAAAATAATCACTTCGTATTCTATTAACACACCTATTTCATAATCTTGAATACTTTCATAGGCACATATTATGTACTATTCAATCCGAAATTAAGATCCCAAGAAACTACTATTATACACATAGTCCATTTTTGAAACTTCAACCATATACCTTTACCCACATATATTACTATCCTTATATCCTGTTTATCATATTCGATCGAATCATCAAACTTTAGTCTAAACATAACAAGGCCAAGAAATCTGCATTGGCCAACACTCTATAGCTTCCTATGATAACAACTCTAGACACCTATAGCCCAGAAACGGCTAAACTAGCTG